>WSYH01000039.1:286087-365469 GCA_036426205.1 Ascaphus truei
GGGTAGTGGGGTATTGCCTTGCTGATTGGGTGCTCTCTCAGGTATAGTGCTGGGGTAGTGGGGTATTGCCTTGCTGATTGGGTGCTCTCAGGTATAGTGCTGGGGTAGTGGGGTATTGCCTTGCTGATTGGGTGCTCTCAGGTATAGCGCTGGGGTAGTGGGGCATTGCCTTGCTGATTGGGTGCTCTCCGGTATAACGCTGGGGTAGTGGGTAGTGCATGTCGTCCCCTCCCCCCACACTCCTGACGTGACTGCCTCTCTTACCCGGATATTCTTATCGGGAACAAACTCCCATTTAAGGTCCCGGGACAGAGCGGTCACATTAATCCCCCGTGGAATGTAGATGCTCTTTGTCAGGTCTGAGATATCCTTCAGAGGACGTTGGATCCCATCAAAGATGTTTCCCATAATGCCAGGCCCAAGCTCCACTGAGAGAGGTTTTCCAGTCCTCAGAACAGGGTCCCCAACAGAAACACCAGCTGAGGGAGCAGATCTCAGGAAAATGGCAACATTGTTACTGAGGCAGAGCTGGAAGTGGGATAATACCAGGTACCACCACTTTGTTTTTGTTGTTTACATTATACAGCTGAACCCCGTTATAGCGCGATGCAAGCGGGCTCCCAATTTTCGTATTTATACAACACGATTATTGGTATCTTAAATACTTTATTGCACAATGCATACAATTGTACATTATTTCTAACGCGTTCCGCTTATAGCGCGATGTGATTCAATGGACCCCGAGCACAGCGTTATAAGGGGGTTGAGATGTATTAATTTTAAATGGAAAAATAATTTGTTTTTAGAAATCTTCACCCTTAATATTTTTGCAGCATAAATCTTTCTAAAATACAGTCCAAAGAACATTTATCTTACACAAATTAACAAAGAAATAAAGTGTGAGTCAACAATTTTACGGTATAAAAGGAAAACGTACAGATGATCAGGTAAAGAAAATATAACCTCCCAAAGCACCTAGCTACTATACAAACATTAAGGGGGCCTATGCTACCAGCCTTCATAAATCATCTCGCTGGGCCTGTTAAGCCGCCAGTTTTTTCAGCGTAGTTATCACGCTATTCAGAAAGATTCTGAAGACCAGAGATGGCTAAATGCCCAAAACTGGCGGGGACCAGTGATGTGATATTCGGCTCTCTCAGAAGTTGTAACCCGTGGATCTGCAACGATATGGGTGGACTAGCTGCACAGAGAGCTGCCTCCCCCTGTGCATATCTCGCCAGCGATCGCAGGGTTTTAATAAAAAAAGGTAATACAACTTGCGGATCCTCTGCTCATACTGATAATAACTTGCTGATCCTCTGCTTATAGTGATAATAACTTGCTGATCCTCTGCCGCATAGGATCAGCAAGTATATTATCACTACGGCAGAGGATCACAGTTATTATCACTATGACAGAGTATCAGCAAGTTATTACACTATCGCAGAGGATCAGCAAGTTATTCATCCTATGAGATCAGAGGATCAGCCAAGTTCATTATCACTATGAGCATAGAATCAACAGGTTATTATCACTATGCGCAAAGGGAACCAGCAGTTATTATCACTAGAGCGGAAGATCCGCAAGTTATTATCACTATAGAGAGGATCCGCATCGTTATTATCACTATGACAGAGGATCGCAAGTTATTATCACTATGAGCAGAGGATCAGCAGTTTATTATCACTATGAGTCAAGGATCAGCAATTATTATCACTATGCACAGAGGATCAGCAGTTATTATCACTATGAGCAAGAATCAACAAGTTATTTCACTATGAGCAGATAATCACGCAGTTATTATCACTATGAGCAGAGGTCATCAAGTTATATCATATGAGCAGATGATCCGCAAGTTATTGTCACTATGAGCAGAGAATCAGCAAGTTATTATCACTATGACAAGGATCAGCAAGTTTATTATCACTATGAGCAGAGGAATCAGACAAGTTAATTATCACTATTAGCAGAGGATCAGCAAGTTATATCCTATGAGCAGAGATATCATCAAGTATTATCACTATGAGCAGAGGATCAGCAAGTTTATTATCACTATGAGCGGAGATCAGCAAGTTATTATCACTATGAGCGAGGATCAGCAAGTTATTATCACTATGAGGGCAGAGGGATCAGCAAGTTTTATCACTATTAGCCGAAGGATCAGCAAGTTATTATCACTATGAGCAAGATCAGTCAGTTATTTCCATATGCGTCAGAGAAATCAGCAAGGTTATTATCACTATGCAGAATCACAAGTTATTACATCCTATAAGCAGAGGATCACAAGTTATTATCACTATAGAGCAGAGGACAGCAAGTTATTAATACTATGAGCATAGGATCAGCATATTATCACTATGAGCAGAGAAATCAGCAAGTTATTATCACTATGAGCAGAGTCACACAAGTTTATCACTGATGAGCAAGAATCAGCAATTTATTTCACTATAGCAGAGGATCAGCAAGTTATTATTCACTATGAGCAGAGAATCAGCAAGTATTATCACTATAGCAGAGGATCAGCAAGTTTTATCACTATGAGCAGAGAACAGCAAGTTATTATCACTATAGAAAAACATAGCATATATGTGGGAGGTCAAACAATACACATGAGCAGAGATCTATCTTATTATCCACTATGAGCAGAGAATCACAAGTTATTATCCACTATAAATCAGAGATCATCAAGTTATATCTATAAGCAGATATCACAAGTTTATTATCACTATGAGCCAGAGGCTCAGCAAGTTATTTTCACTATGGCAGCAAGAAATCAGCAAGTTTATTCTCACTATAACTAGGATCAGCAAGTTATTATCCTATGAGCAAGGAATCGCAGTTATTATCACTATGAGCAGAGAATCAGCAGTATTATCACTATGAGCAAGGAATCAGCAAGTTATTATCACTATAGCAAGATATCAGCAAGTTATTATCACTGAGCAGAGGACATCCAGTTATTATCACTATGCGCAAAATCAACAGTTATTATCACTATGAGCGAGATCATCAGTTATTATCACTATGCGCAGAGAACAGCAAGTTATATCACTATGAGCAGAGAATCAGCAAGTTATTATCACTATAAGCAGAGGATCAGCAAGTTATTATCACTATGAGCAGAGAATCAGCAAGTTATTATCACTATGAGCAGAGGATCAGCAAGTTATTATCACTATAAGCAGAGGATCAGCAAGTTATTATCACTATGAGCAGAGGATCAGCAAGTTATTATCACTATGAGCAGAGGATCAGCAAGTTATTATCACTATGAGCAGAGGATCAGCAAGTTATTATCACTATAACAGGAGCTACGAGAGTCAGCAAGTTATTATCACTATAGCAGAGAATCAGCAAGTTATTATCACTATGAGCAGAGATCAGCAAGTTATTACATATGAGCAGAGGATCAGCAAGTTATTATCACTATGAGCAGAGAATCAGCAAGTTACATTATCACTATGAGCAGAGGATCAGCAGTTATTATCACTATGAGCAGAGAATCAGCAAGTTATTATCACTATAAGCAGAGGATCAGCAAGTTATTATCACTATAAGCAGAGGATCAGCAAGTTATTATCACTATGAGCAGAGAATCAGCAAGTTATTATCACTATGAGCAGAGAGATCAGCAAGTTATTATCACTATGCAGAAGAATCAGCAGTTATTATCACTATAAGCAGAGGATCATCAAGTTTATTATCCACTATAAGCAGAGGATCAGCAAGTTTATTACACTATGAGCAGAGAATCAGCAAGTGATTATCACTATGAGCAGAGGACAGCAAGTTATTATCACTATGCGAGAGAATCAGCAAGTTATTATCACTATAAGCAGAGGATCAGCAAGTTATTATCACTATAAGCAGAGGATCAGCAAGTTATTATCACTATGAGCAGAGAATCAGCAAGTTATTATCACTATGAGCAGAGGATCAGCAAGTTATTATCACTATGCGCAGAGAATCAGCAAGTTTTATTACACATAAGCAGAGGATCAGCAAAGTTATTATCACTATAACAGAGATAGCAAGTTATTATCAGTATGTAGCAGAGGATCGCAAGTTGTATTACCTTTTTTTATTAAAACCTGCGATCGCTGGCGAGATATCACAGGGGGAGGGGCGAGCTCTCTGGTGCAGCTAGTCCACCCATATCGTGTGCAGATCCACGGTTACCAACTTCTGAGAGAGCCAATATCACATCACTGGTGCCCCGCCAGTTGTTGGGCATTTAGCCATCTCTGGTCTTCAGAATCTTTCTGAATAGCGTGATAACTACGCTGAAAACAAACTGCGGCTTAACAGGCCCACGAGATGATTTATGAAGGCTGGTAGCTAGGCCCCTTAATGTTTGTATAGTAGTCTAGGTGCTTTGGGAGGTTATATTTTCTGTACCTGACATCTGTACGTTTTCCTTTTATACCGTAAAATTGTTGACTCACACTTTATTCTTTGTTAATTTGTGTAATATAAATGTTCTTTGGACTGTATTTTAGAAGATTTATGCTGCAAATATTAAGGGTGAAGATTTCTAAAACAAATTATTTTTCCATTTAAAATTAATACATCTCAAACCCCCTTATAAGCGCTGTGCTCGGGGGTCCATTGAATACACACGCGCTATAAGCGGAACGCGTTAGAATAATGTACAATTGTATGCATTGTGCAATAAAGTATTTACGGATCCAATAATCGTGTTGTATAAATCGAAAATTGGGACCCGCTTGCATCGCGCTATAACGGGTTCAGCTGTATATATTAAACAACAAAAACAAGTGGTGGTACCTGGTATATCACTTCCATCTGCCTCAGTAACATGTTGCCATTTTTCCTGAGATCTGCTCCCCACTGGTGTTTCTGTTGGGACCCTGTTCTGAGGACTGGAAACCTCTCTCAGTGGAGCTTGGGCCTGGCATTATGGGAAACATCTTTGATGGGATCCAACGCCTCTGAAGGATATCTCAAGACCTGACAAAAGCATCTACATTCCACGGGGGATTAATGTGACCGCTCTGTCCCGGGACCTTAAATGGGAGTTTGTTCCCGATAAGAATATCCGGGTAAGAGAGGCAGTCACGTCAGGAGTGTGGGGAGGGGACGACATGCACTACCCACTACCCCAGCGTTATACCGGAGAGCACCCAATCAGCAAGGCAATGCCCCACTACCCCAGCGCTATACCTGAGAGCACCCAATCAGCAAGGCAATACCCCACTACCCCAGCACTATACCTGAGAGCACCCAATCAGCAAGGCAATACCCCACTACCCCAGCACTATACCTGAGAGCACCCAATCAGCAAGGCAATACCCCACTACCCCCAGCACTATACCTGAGAGCACCCAATCAGCAAGGCAATGCCCCACTACCCCAGCGCTATACCTGAGAGAGCAACTAATCAGCAAGGCAATACCCCACTACCCCAGCGCTATACCTGAGAGAGCATCCAATCAGCAAGGCAATACCCCACTACCCCAGCACTATACCTGAGAGAGCATCCAATCAGCAAGGCAATACCCCACTACCCCCCAGTGTTATTCCTGAGAGCACCCAATCAGCAAGGCAATACCCCACTACCCCAGCGCTATACCTAAGAGCACCCAATCAGCAAGGCAATACCCCACTACCCCAGCGCTATACCTGAGAGACACCCAATCAGCAAGGCAATACCCCACTACCCCAGCACTATACCTTAAGAGCAGGGCAATGTAGCTTCTGGCTGTAAAAGGGTAATTTCCTTTGAAGTTCAGACCATTGCCCCTGGAAGACATGGCAAACTAAATCATACTTGCTATTCTGATAATAACAGAATAATAAGCCAAATTAACCTAGGTGTATCCACAAGGCTTATTTTATATCCGCAAAAACAAATGATTGTGCCATGTTCACCGAAAAAAATCCCCATTGCCCGAAAACAGCCTGATGGCTGCTTCACAGATATAGACTGCGTTCCCTATATCAGTATCTTGTTGCTAAACTACCCTTTTGTTTATGGTGAGCTGGAATTACAACATTGTCACGGGAGACCAGGTCTCTTTACAATTTATACCAGGATCATTCAAAGGCAAACCAGGTCGTGAAATAAATTGGGGGTTTATTTGGATAAAAACCTCGCAAAACCCAACAGAATACAAAAGACAAAATATACACACTTACTGGGCTCTGGGGGTGAAATTTAACCTTCCTTTCCTAGGTGCAGGGCGCCTGCTGCAAGGGCTTACCTGACCGGGACCTGTCCGCTGCCTCCGGGAACTGATTTTCGGCAAGAAATCCTGACCGTGACCGTACGTTCGATTTGTAGAATGTGGTGTAAAGACGGGACTTAGTCTCTGCGAGGCAGACTTCCTAGCTTCATAAACGAAGCCGGTTGCTCTGCTATTTGTAACAAGCAACTTTGAAAAGCCCGCCCTAGCTCTTCATCGACACAAGTCACTGGATGGTCTGGTTCTCTGCCTCAGCCATTTCCTTACATACACCGCTAAGCTATCCTTAGCATGGATGTAGGATAGAGCGACCAATCAGAGCGTGGGAACCATATCCCACTAGACTATAGAACGGGCTCGTCTCTGGCTGACATTAGAGGAGAGGCGTGCCAAGCCGCTCGATAAACCGGTGAGCGGGAAATATGATTTTGCCAATGGGAGAAGCACCTATTAGCGTATCTCCCCCATCTAACTCATTGCCACCCCTGTGGCAGGCTCCACCAAGTCCGGCAGATACAAAAGGTGTCCCCACAGGGTGCCCTTCGTTCTCCGCTTGGCAATCCGCCCTTCCTCACCCACCAAACAGTCTTCTCACACTCTGGACATCCTCTCCTCTTTGACTACGGACTCTACAGACATGCCGGCGTCTATGCATATACCCTGGCTGACCGTATAGAGCCTTATAACAAATGTATAAAACATTAAAAGTACACTTTATAATGTATGAACTTTGGGGAACCTTATCACATAAGGGAAATGGGGGTTGGGGATTTGGGCTCGAAACTTAGGAGTCTGGGGACACTGGGCTGCCCCAGTGTAATTCCCCCGTGTGCAGGCAATCATGCTGCGCACGGGGAGAAATTAAGGACCACCGGTAACATCGACCCCCGAACTCCTAACACAAATAATTGCATTTCTACCCAAATGCCGCACCTAAAACTTGCACATAAGAAGTTTCACAATTCTAAGGGCAAAGGGAACATGTAAACAGGAAAGCATGGGTCACTTTATTTTTCACCATGTATATCCCTGGTCCCTGACTTATGGTGCCTAGAGACCCACGGTTTCAGGGTAACCAGATGGGCTTAAACCTTTATTGTATAGCCGGTTTACCCCCTCCCGTCACAACATGCCATTGTGTTTTACTTGACTGTAAGGTTCACAATCACAACCCTGCCAATCAGAGTTGAATTACATAATATTCACGCCTGCACATTTATGTTAGAATGGTGAATTGATGTAGAAAATACATTTCTATATTGTGTTCAACCTATCATATGTTAAATTTAGCCAAAGAGACACTTATCCATTTTTGTATTTATAGTGATCCAGAGAAGCAAACAAAATCCTCAGTGAAATATTCTCCAATGTGTCTCATAAAGAATTTTTTTTATTGCTTCCTGACTCCAGTAATGGCAATCAATTTCTCCCTGGATTACTATCTTTCCTATGTTACTTATTTGGTATACCCCCCGTACACCTTTCCTTTCTACCCTTTTCTTAAAGATATTGTATCTGCCATCACAGTCTCCATGGGTAATAAATTCCACTTGTACTGCCCTTAGTGTAAAAAACCCTTTCCTTTGCTGCTGGTAAATGCTCCTTGCTCTAATATCAAGGGATGACCCTGTTTCGTTTGTACTGCCCTTGGAATTTATTTGAATATATTTGTATATAGTTTACCATAACTCCTCTTAGACACCTCTTTTCTAATGTAAAAATCTTATTTAGCACTTTTTCCATCCATAATGCTTCTTATTTTTTTTTGGAGCGGTTTATTGAGCACTGATTGCTAATCCGCACTTTCCAAGCACTCTAGGTCTGGATTACAGTACTTACTTGCGTGTGCACGTGACGAACCGCATAGTTCCCGCACCATGTTGCCCAAGTGATGGGCAAACTGAGGCTACAGGCAATTGGGGAGGCGTCACAAAGCTGTGTTCGCCCTCATTGTGCTGAACGGTCATGTGACGCTACGTCACGCAGCGTGCTTGAAAGAGAAAAATGTTTGTCTTTTAAAATGCCATCGCGCTCCGTCATGCGCGCACTAGGGCCGGCCTCATAGTGATTATGCATATTTGTACTCGTTGCGCGCGCACCTTGCACGGACTATAATCCTAGCCTACACATCCTTCATCAAAGACTTACCTAGTTTTGTCTATTTAATTTATATGTAGCATGATTAAATGTCTTAAGTTTTTGATACTGAGAAAATAAAGTTTGCTGTGTGTTCTAGCGGCTCTACTTCTTTGTGTGAAAGTAGTTACAACAGGTCTTTGATCATGTGTAATCAGAGTTCATTTTTGTGCAGTGATATTTATGTTCTACCTAATTCAGTTTATCCCTTTACCAAGCCCAATGTCCGAAGACTTCTGCCTCTATTATAAAACCTTATAATTGAATTGCCATGAAAACACCCCACAAAGACCATTCATTTTATACATTCTATGTTTCAAATCTAAATTTCTTACTTTGACAGCTAGATGTTCATGTGATGCCAGTAAAGCTTTAACAGTTTAACTCATTTTCCATCTTAAAGGTTATCTAATATCACCATATTATTGCGACATAGCATGGGGCCTAACAAGAACAATGTCCTATTTATGCTTCTTCTTAAAAAAATAAAAAAGCAGAAATACCCAATGCTACATCCAATATGACAAGAAAATAAGAGTTGAAAACTGTTTTCTTCTCATAAAAAAGGGTTATTTCGTTAAACTCTTTGGCCAATGCGTTTATAAGCCTACAATACAGCCACGTCATGGCATGACCACTCTGTAGGCCTACACTACCTTATTGTAGAGATGGCAAATGGGTCAAAATCCATTTCCCAGAATTTCTTTGTTTTTCCGTGCAAAATCCATTCTGTGGTGCAAAATCCACGGGTGGATTTTTACAGTTTCTCAATCATTGCGGAATATCAAAAACCGCCATTGGGTACATTCGCTGCTGGATTTTAAACAATGCAATCCGCAGGTTCTGGGAACCCATTAACGTGATTGTAAGAATCCAATCCCTGCGCGGATTGTGAATCCACGATTGATTCTTAAAATCCATCGGTGGATTGCGGCATCACCGAGGATTTTCGGTGATAAAAAAAATCCGCAAAAGGCAAATCACCATTTTTGAGGCAGATCCAAATCCCAAAACAAATGTACCACTCTACTTATTTGCACTACTCAGGTAAGTTATTTTACTACCACACATTTTAAATAATCTTTCAATTAAATCTGAGTTACTCCTAATTACACTAAGAGTTGACCCCTAATTTATACAGGGCGATTGTTTAGCTTTTGTAACAGACTTCTCTCTCTCCTCCAGGCTGGAACCATGTGACTGGGGGGGACATTATGCAGTTGTACCAGAGAATTCTCCATCAACAAAAATCATGGTGCCTCCTCGGAGCTGTGGGACAGTCACATATATCGCTCCTCCTGGGAACTATGACATTTCTGGTAGTAGGCAAACATTGTACGTAATTACGAGAGTTAACCTATTTCCTATACCCAGTTCAATAATGGTGAGATGGTTAGGGATAGCGGAACAGTCCAATCCGTTCCTGGAATTCTGCGGATCATTTTTGACAACATCCGTCCCGCCCAGTAAAATCCGCCTGCTTTTTGGATCTGAAAAAAATCCATAGGATTCATTGAAATCCGTCATTAATACAACTAGAATGATTATTAGAGCCAGACAGAGTGACTTTTAATTTAAGTGTCGCTAGTTGTATATATCCCCTTAAACATCCATTCAAATAAATTAGGGAGACATACTTTGCTGAAAAGGAGGCACACCTGGAACCTGGCTGGGAGAGATGCTATGCAACTATATTTAAATGAGTCCCATCCCTGCGTCCTAAAAGATTTCCACATAGCGTTGATCTAAAAGTACCAAACTAATGACTAGAATGGTGTCAGCATGAACATGACGGTAGAACCCGCAAACAATGCTTTTCTATTCGGCACAGGAGTGTGAGCTAAACCACTTGATGGGTATTATCACTGTCACATCCCACTTTTGAGCTGTTCACTGCCTACCCATGTAGCTAATTTAGCTATTCACATTTTATTTATTCATCAAATATTTTATCAGGAAGTAATACATTGGAGTTACCTCTCGTTTTCAAGTAGTCCTCTGCACAGCGTTATGATACAAATACAGGTTACAAATACATAGTGCAATTTTAAGTGGATGTGCTGCACACCTTAGCAATCGCAAATAGATGCAAATAAAATAGTGATACTTGGTAAGCCCGTGCCCTGGTTCAGGATATCCCTATCTAGTCAGTCCAATAACGTAGAAAAGAATGATCCAGGTCTCCACGGAATTCAATACAAGAAGTATTTAAGTCAGAATATACGACTTTTCGGCCATAAGCAAAGGCTTTTATCAAGTGACTGGCAGTGACTATATATATTTGTGCGCAAAAGAGGGCTACGGTGCGTGGCCAATGTTATACACAAAAGACAAAAATACCCAATCCTACATCCAATGTGACAAAATACATAGATATACTTCAATGTTAGTAGGGTCATTTATTTAAACCCTATGGCCAAAGCCTTATAAGCCTGCAGCCACTTCATGGCATGACCAGTATGCAGTCCTAACACTACCTGTGTAAATTCTATTAACCTCTGCTGTGGAGGAGGATATGCCTCAGTGGACCTATCCTGCACAGGTACATGGAAAAACCTGCTACTTAAAAAGAACATGTTTTTCCATGTGCCTGTGCGGACGGTCCACCCTGGTTTTAGCTCACACTGCTAGAGCTGCGACCTAAGAAAGCAGTTTGTTGTGGGTTCTAGTCATGTTGGTCGAGCACTTTGCGGGTCATTAGGTTGGCTTTAGGCTTATCACCTCTATAATTGGTATGGAAATCCTTTTAGGGATTGTGGGATGGGAACTCTTTAAATATAGTTTGTGTATTATTAGCATCTCTCACAGCCAGGTACCTCAGATGTCTCCTTTTTTTAGAACAGGCATGTTCCCATAATTTATTGAGGGACGTTTGAGGGATATATGTACAACAGGTGCAACTTACTACATTTGAAAGTTCTCGCGCTCGCTTCATTTTAATACTTGTTCGAATTCTTCAAGATCTGTCCTATCACTGAAAAAACATCCAAATTGTGGAATAGCCTTTTTTGAGAGTGATCCACGGAATCCACGGACCAAAGAACGGACGATCCGAGGCGGATCCAAATCTGCAAAAAAATCCCCATCTCTAGAATAGTGTACTGTAAAGCTTTATCTGTACTGAATGTGAAGAACAGATCTCCCTATAGCATGGTTGCGCAAACGTTTTCCCCTGCGCCCCCCCTGCCTGCTCTCCCTAACGCCTTACCTTGTCTCTGACGTCAAATGACGCCGGGGGTCATGTGTGATGTTGCGTTCCCATGTTAATACTCATGTGTACCCTGCGGTGTCATTTGACACCGCGTTGCCATGGCAACACGCATCAAAGACAAGGTTAAGAGAACTACAGAGGTCTTGCGCGTCCCCTGGCATTTAATTTAAGGCTTTGTGGGGAAGAGCGCTGGGCCTCTGTAAGTACCAGCATCCCCTCCCCGAAAATCTCGTGACCCCCCTTATCTATAGATAGAATCTCCCACCCTGAGTTGCACTGTGTATGTAAACATACATTGTGTCTACAGAGATTATTCATAAATCAATTTCCTTGTGCCTGCTTTAGTTTTTTAACTGTTTTGCCACAAAAAGTGTTCTGTCCTGAATAACAGTAGACAAATCTCACCCACTGTAATAATTTTGTACTGGAGTGTATCAGGGAGGATTGGGGGCGTGTGTGTTGTGAGATGCAGACTCTCACGCAGGCAGAGGCTGAAATTCATCAGCTCTTCAGAGCCTTTATTACAGCACAAACATATTTAACATAGTGGTTCACACTTTCCCCCACCCCGAGAGATATGGCGGCTACCGTGTGGTGTGGTGCGTTACCTGTGGCTCACAGAGGGCCGAACCGCCGCTGCTGGGAGCCTGGGGTGTGTCTTATCCGTCTGGTGACAGCGCCTCCACCTGTACGGGATCCTACTATGTGGGATACCCGTTACAGGGACCCCATGCAATAAGACACGCACTGCTAAGAGTAACAGTTTTTACGTATGGATAGAAACAATCACAATGCATGATTCCACCAACTAGGCCACGCACGGCCGTACCTCCAATACCTTCCCACACCGTGTCCCCACCTGGATAGATAGGTCCCCCCAAAGTCCGAGGGGCCCTTGGGCACGCAACCACCCTGGTGTCCACAGTAGCAAGTCCCACCCAAGTGTGTGAGACAGCGCTGCCCACTAGCATGTGTACAGTTGGTTGTCACTTGTTGTACCTGCCGGATGCCTCTGGCACCCGGTGAAGCAGACTGAAAACAAAGGCCGCGGGTCCAGCGTCGTCAGCGAACGAGTCTGCCTCCTGCGTTTGGTTGTGTCCGGCAGGAGTGTCCCACCGTTATAGTCGCTCTCAAGAGGGTGATCTGGTCCCAGACCACCGAAGTCGCCAGTCCGCAGCTGCTTCCTGGCTGTGTCCATCGCCTGGTTCTATAGGGGCCGTTGTCCCTAACTGATGGCCGGTTCCCTGTCGGACCCACAAGTTAGGGATCGGAGCCTAGCTGGGGCCTAACAGTGGTCTCTGCCTAGTGCAGGGCCACAGATGCCCTGCACATGCACACGCTATTTCGTCTGCTGTGCAAGTTTCGACTGGCGTGCTCCAAGCGCGCAAATAGTATCCTTTCTGGATCAGGGAATCCTCGCAGCCCTATTGGTCTATAGGTGGCACCTGATCCCCTGCCCCTGTGTATCATGGGGTACTGTAGTGGCTGGTCTGAACCCTTGAATGTCCCGCCTAGTGCTCTGTCAGAGCTCTTAATTAGGCAATCACCCTCACTTGTTCTAAAACAATCTATCTGAGTTTTCTCCATGCAGTCTCTCTGCAGTTGAGCTACAGTACTGTGCTGTTCTTGTTCTGTAGAGAGGCTGATTAGCTCTCGCTGCAGTAATAATAATAAAATATAATGATAATAACTATCCCCTGTGTCGACAGCACAACAAATTCAATTACAAACTCTTCAGGGCAATTATTTGTTATGCCTATATATTGCTCTAGTATATGCTAACAATCTGCACTTCCTTCCCCAGGATGTTGTGATGGAATTAGATTTTGAAGGGATAGGAGAAGCTCTCCATGTCCAGGTCTGCCAGTCCGTCAGATTCGCCCGTCTGCTGAGAAACTCCCTGCCAACTATCCCGCTGCTCACTGGGCAGAGAGTGCTTGACGCTCTTTTCCCGTAGGTGCAAAGAAATATCTTCATCTCTATTCATTCAAGACCATGTGATGTGTATTCTAATCTAAGTCAAAATCAAGACTGAAAAATCTGTGCAACTCATCTTAAAGTCAAAAAGAATAAAGTAAACTGGGGAGGGAAAACCCCCCTGAGTGAAAATGCCTCCGAACTAGCTCAAAAAACGTATTTGTCTTATAATTATGTGACTGTCATCTCTCCTACGGTACTTGTTACTGTAGCTAATTATAAAAAGTACCTTTACCTTTACTCTCATAAATTCTAAGCAGTCCTAATATCTCAAATTAACAACACCCTACTCGTAAAAGCGATACTAGTCCAGAGCAAGTGAGGGACATTGGTGTGTATCTGGTACATTGCAGTGCTGGTACTCACCTCCATGATGACTCATTACGATACTTCCTCAGATACTAATCACGTTCTGTGATTTTTTTTATAGGTGTGTGTTCAAGGGGGTCCCACCATACCAATCCCAGTGAGCCTTGGCTGTTGGAAAGACTGTTATTTCCCAAGCTCTCTCAAAATTCTCAGGGGGGGGGGAGAGGGGGGGGATGGGAAAAGAAAAAAGGTAAGAGGAGGGGGGAGAAGAGGAGGAAGAAATGAGGGGGGGGGGAGTGGAAGAAGCTGGGGGGGGGGAGGGGGAGGGAAGGGGAAAAGGAAAGGTGGGGGAAGGAAAGAGGAGGAACGCAAGGGAGGGAAAAGGGGGGGAGTAGAAGATAAAGGAGGGGGGGGGGGGGGGGGTGAGAAAATGAAAGGGAGTTTGTTTACTGGCACATAATTTTTCTGCGTGCAATCCACCTATCACGCTTAACATCTAGTACTTCGTCTTGTGACCAAGCCTGCGGCCTAGCCACTTGGGTAAGATGAAAAGAGACGGAAGACCGCAAATTCGTCGACTTTTGATACGTCAATCATCATTTCTTCGAGACTGTTAGCCATTATTGATTGTCTAAGCGCTGGAGGGGGGGGGCACATGCCAAAAATTGCGACCAGAGCGAACGTGCGGCCGATGAGCATGGAAGATTCGTGGAAGGGGGGGGGGAAGTAAGGGTAAACGGGAGGTGGGGGGGGAGGGGAGGAATGCAATGTGTAGGAAGGGGATCAACTGGAAAAGCACACAGTGGACTGGAGTTGGGAAATCGCACGGCAGTATCTCGCCCTTAGTCCGTCAGCGACGGCCTTGGGTCTCACCATTCTAATCGTTAGACCCTTCACATCTTTGTCTCTCTCGTTGTTGCAGCTGACCGACCCACAGTAATTTCCGAATGCCGCAGCCATAAATGCTCACGCGGTCAAGTCGTTCGTACGCACCCCCCCGAACATTCCCTCGGACATACTTCTCTTGTCCACCGTGCTATTGCTATTTAAGTCCCGCACAAACCCCAAGACAACGTTGAAGCGGAAGGATAAAAAAATTCAAAAAAAAAAAGAAAAGCAATAGTAAACCCTGCTGGACAAGCGGGACGATCCAGTCCAACAGGCTGCAACAACCGTATCCTAACCTTACTCACCCAAATCAAATCATGACTCATAGGGAATGAACAATTCTGCACTAACAACTCCCCATGCAGTCTTACGTGAACTACGGTGGAGAGGTTGTATATCGGACAATGGTGCGGGCTCTATCATCTCTTCTCTTGCCCCCTACTCTTAGTTGGACTACCCATACCCATTCCCGTCTTCTCACATTCCCACACATTTTTTTGCGCGCGTCGTCAGGAAAACGTCCAATGCTCCAACAGATAAGCTGTATACCCCACCACTGCGCGGCCTGGGAACGGTGTTGACCTATGCTGCGAACCCCTGACTTGATGCAACATACTGAGTTGCTGTCTTTTACACGACTGTCTGCGTCACACCGTTCCTTTCCGCCTCTTATGATCCCCCCACGACTTTGCTTTCTCGCTCATCCCTTGGTATGCTTGGAGATGTTCTACGGGGTCTAACGGCCATAGCCTGGATTTAACGATGCCCTATGGTCGTCATGCATCGCTCAGGGAATCACATTCACGTCCTAAATGCCCCTACGCCCCACGCTTCGAACTCCTGCAGTATCCTAGCAGTCGCCGTTGCTCACACCCAGAAGCAGAACAGAACAGTAACTGGCAGTCCAAAGAGCGCATAAGAAGGAAAAACGGTAAAGAAGGCACTGAGGAAGGAGGTTGGCAACAAGAAGGGTGGGGATACTAAAAACGAGTTAAGACGATGAGTCAAAATTATTCGCCACTACTTCTCATGATTACACTTACGGTCCATCAGACCGGAACCCAACAATGAGCAACTTCCGTTTCAGAGATTCAGCACCTCAACTCCCCATCCTCCTGAGACATTGAGGACCGGGAAGACCGCGCTTGGTTGGCAATGGCCCTACGTGGACCGCTGAATAAAAGGACCGGTATCCAGGGGATTACAAGCGCACGTAAAAAGGAAGAGGAGGTGCAAGGGTAAGACCAATAGAGGGGAACAACTATTAACAAAAAGCTTGGGAGGACAACACGCTGGAAGAAATCCCCGCCAATCAGAGGGAACGGCATACAGGAACCATAAATCAAGACTACAAGAGACGTAAAATCCCTGGCGGTCGGAAATACAAAAACTGGAGAGGAATAAGAGACGGGAAGTGGGCGAGGAGAAAACAAAGAAACGCAGAGAGGAAGGCAAAAGGGGAGTGTAAGGGGTCTGGAACAGTGAAGCCCGAAAGACAAGTAGACCGAAAGAGAAAAGATGGGGGGAAAGGGTTGGGACATGATGGACTGGGAAGCGAGTAAAAAAAATAGAAGAAAGTGCAGCTAAGGAGGTAGAAGGGATGAATGGCAGGGGAAGGAAGAGGCCGACCGGAGCGAGCGAGGAAAGGAGATTACCAGAGGAAAACGACGTTGAACACGAACAATTAGCAGTACGCAGGAGGGAATAACGGGGAAGTTGGAAAAAGTACGGACAAAAACAGAAAGGAACCGCCCGGAGGAGATGGAGGCTCGAGGTGAAAGGGGAGGGTAACAGTAACAGGAAAAACCCAGAGACGAGATGGCCGCGGGGGGGGAAAAAGAGAGAGGGAGCGGGGAGAGAGAGGAATAAAACGCCCAAGGGTAACCCGTGTAAAAGAGGAGAGACCAAGGGAACACAAAGAGCCGGAACCGACCAACAGGCGGGAGGAAAAATACGGGAGAAGGAGAGCTGAAAAGCCGCAAGAAAGCAGGCTAAGAAACAAGAGAAAAAGCGGCAGCAAAAGCAGAAAGCGCCGTACTGAATAGAAGTGCGAATTCCTAAACGCGTAAAAAGGAAGATGAAAGGGGGAAAGGCTGCGAAAGAAAGAAAAGAAAAAAGAGTACAGAGGACAGGATTTGGCGAAACGAATAGGGAGTACAAAATGAGAAGTACAAAGGAGCGATTAGAGACTGGATTCGAAATGCAATAAACAAGGTACTATCGAGAGGAGGGACAAAATAAAAAGATGACGGAAAAAAAAGGAAACAACAGCACGAGAGGAAAACAGCAGAGGCACGTGCAAAAACATAAGGGGGTGAAAATGAGAAGACAAAGCAAATAAGAACGACAAACAAGCCAGGAGGAAGTGGGAAAACTGGGGGGGACCAAGAAAAATCGAGAAGAGTACAAACGAAAGAAGAGCTGAAAGAAAGGGGGAGCGACTAACAGACAAGAAAAAGGCAGAATGGGGAGGAGTAAGGAAGGGAACGAATTAAACAGAGGGAAGGGGGAAAGCAATATCGAAGTCATTGGTGTAGTGGGGCTGTGTGTAGACGTGAAACGAGAGTCTGTGCTGAGAGATAATTTCCAGAGGTGAGGTCTAATGACCTTTCTATCTATATACGTGATAAATAATGCTTTATCGACTATACCAGGGTCCTATTCTAGTACTTCGATAATGAGTTAATCACAGCTTTGAGTACTTCTCGAGCGAGTTTTGCAGGTGTAGCTATTCATAAAGCTCCGATAAATGGCCAACTCGACTTGAGACTTGCTTCTTCCCAATCGATATACACTCCTGCCCAGACAAACCATGCGGGAGCTCAGAAAATGCTCAAACTCTCATTTTTTTGGAAGTATCAAGTAATTCGGTTGCTCCAAGATTCACTTTTGCCTCCTGCAACTCGCACGTTCTGATCTCACCATCTGAAGGGGGTGCCGATATAGGATTCCCAATTTGACTCTGAGTAAACATCTATTTTTACTACATGGGAATTTGAAGCCGAGGGTCTCCGGAGCTGCGTGCCTTAATACCATTCCATAGACCCCCTTGCTTCTACCTATGTAATACAAATACATTTACAGGCAGTTTAACATTACCTTATGGCTAACCAACGAAGGACTATGAAGGGTGTTAAATACCAGTGCCTGGTTTATTGGGGGTAGAGGGTTGGGTTGGAAGGGGGGATGTTGCCCCATGGTGGAATGGGTTAGGCCTTTCGGGGTGGGTAGCATGAGTGGTTACCCCTTTATTCCTTAGTGGTAGTAAACGCTACGTTCATGAGGCTTAACTCCCTCCGGCCACCTTCAACGTTAGGCCTAACCACCACTCTGGGGCAACTCCCTCCTTCCCTCCCCCCTCCCTCCCCCCCCCAAAAAGTACTTCGTTTTAACTCCCGTCATTGCCTTAGCGGCTTGTCACTAAAAGGTAATGCAGCGGTTTTTAATTTTATGTTGAATAACACATATTGAGCAGGGGGTCTTCAGAGTTGAGCCCGCATTCATTTCAGCCTCCGGACCCTCAGCTCCCCAGTTACCGTCCTGTATGGGGTGCTGTGTATCTCCCGCAAGTTTAAGTTGCCTTTCAGTAGCCTTGATTTAGTTCGTCTGCTAATCGCAAGTTTGGCTGTTTCCGGCCGAACTTTTTATCGTTGATTATCACAGCGGTTTCATAAAGGATCTGAACCACAACTCAGACCGTGCGTCGGAAAAATGCCCAAACTGTACGATGTTATCTCAGCCTCTCTCAAGTTCTCAACCCGCGGATCTGCGCGATGTGGTCCAGCTGCATAGAGAGTTGCACATAGAGATATGCCTCTCCCTGCGATATCTCGCCACATCGGCCGGGTTTTATAAAATTTTTTTCAACTAGTGTATATGAGCAAGGGGCTCTGGATCAACGCTATGATTTCCGGTCGTAGACCCCCTGCTTCGAGATCAGGCCTATCACTATGAGCGAGGAAGATCAGCCAGTTATTACACTATGAGCAGAGAATAAGCAAGTATTATCACTATTAAGCAGAGGATCAGAAGCTTATTATCACTATAAGCAGAGGAATCAGCAAGTTATTATCATTGAGCAGAGAATCAGCAGTTATTATCACTATAGCAGAGGATCAGCAATTTATTACACTTAAGCAGAGGATCAGCAATAGTTATTATCACTATGAGCAGAGGATCAGCAGTTATTATCACTATAAAGCAGAGGATCAGCAAGTTATTATCACTATGAGCAGAGGTCAGCAAGTTATTATCACTAAGAGCAGGGACAGCAAGTTATTATCACTATGAGCAGAGATCAGCAAGTTAATCCATATGGCACGAGAATCAGCAAGTATTATCACTATGAGCAGAAGAATCAGCAAGTTATTATCACTATGAGCAGAGACACAGCACGTTATTATCACTATGAGCAGAGGATCAGCAAGTTATTATCACTATGAGCAGAGAATTAAGCAAGTTATTACAATATGAAGCAGAGGATCAGCAAGTTATTATCACTATGAGCAGAGCTCAGGCAAGTTATTATCACTATGAGCAGAGGAATCAGCAAGTTATATCACTATGAGGAGGATCAGCAAGTTATTATCACTATGACGAGAGAATCAGCAAGTTATATCATATAAGCAGAGGATCAGCAAGTTATTATCACTATAGCAGAGATCAGCAAGTTTTATCACTATGAGCAGAGAAGAACAGCAAGTATTATCACTATGAGCAGAGACAGCAGTTATTATCACTAGGACGCAGAGAATCAGCAAGAATCATTTATCATATCACTATCACTAAGCAGAGGATCAGCAAGTTATTATCATGCTATGAGCAGAGGATCTGCAAGTGATTATCATATGAGCAGAGATCAGCAAGTTATTATCAATGAGCGAGGATCAGCAAGTTATATCACTTGCGCCAGATCCTCTGCTCATAGTGATAATAACTTGCTGATCCTCTGCTCATAGTGATAATAACTTGCTGATTCTCTGCTCATAGTGACAATAACTTGCGGATCCTCTGCTCATACTGATAATAACTTGCTGATCCTCTGCTCATAGTGATAATAACTTGCTGATACTCTGCGCATAGTGATAATAACTTGCGGATCCTCTGCTCATAGTGATAATAACTTGCGGATTCTCTGCTCAGACATAAAAAGGATACAGGTTTCTTCATACACCTGAATGGTGGCCATGTCACCTTCTAGACGGATAATCTCTCCCACAAGCTCCGAGTGACCCACACGTACCAACTCATACATAGCAGCACCTGTCATCTGTGCAGCTGTGACCACTGTGAAAGAAATACAGACAACGTTTCAGACCCCATTTGATCCCTATTTTTTAGGTTACTCTTGTGCCTAATGTTAATTTACTGGGAATGTTTGGCTATATGAAGCTGAGCATATTGAATTCGCCCTTAGTCTAGATTAGAATGGTGTGATAATGCCTTTTGGGTGAAAACTCCTAATTGGAATTCAAACAGCAGATTCTTCACAGCCAAAATTATTTTGGGATAGCTGCTTAAATAGGCAGATACAGTAAGGAATAAATAGGAGGGCATTGCGGTCTTGCATAAAGAATTCAATAAAGCCAGAAAAAAAATGTTTTGGTTGCTACATGCCTACCTTTATTAAGGTGAGGTCTACATAGCACCTCCTCTTCATTCCTTACTGCATATTCCTGTATGGAACCGTCCAAGAAGGCCCCTTTGAGCAGGAGCATCATTTTTTCTTCTGATAACATCATTTGACATCAGGTGTGCCTAGAGAACCATTACTTTGTTGTCTTACATAAAGGACACGGGATAATCTTGACCCATCAGCAGATGGCTATTAGCTGCAAGCTTATTAGAAACACACAGTATGCTGGGAGCCTGTAACCTCTCTATGAAAGAGCATTGAGCAATAAAACTGTTCTCCTTTAATATAAACTGCTGCATTAAAGCTGTATGTTTGTTAATTTCAATATTTACAGTAAAACAGTCCCAACTCCGCAGCACAGCACTTATTGTTATGATTTTATTTAATACCCTGCATCACTACATTAATTATTGGATGATCTTCTCACAAATCTGCCAACAATATTGCTCTCATTACTGTACCTGGACCGGACACACCATGGATAAATCCTAGCATGCTCTCCTGCTCCTCATCCGCCAGTTTGGGAAGTTTGGAAAAATCCATGTTTGTGTATCCTACAGGAAAACAGTACAATAATAACTTACTGTATCTTCAATACTCAAGGTTGGTACAAGTGGACTTCAGAGATAAGCATGTAAGCAGGAGAATGGAACATTTGTTCGCAGCAATCTTGCCGCACCCAAGTCTTTGCTGGCATATCGCCACAGAGTGACCCTCCACCGCAGCTGCTCTGCCACTGGACCCTCCGTTAACTTTAGGGATTTTAGCAGTTAGGGTAGGGGGTTAACTTTACATATAGTTATATACAGTGGTCGACAAATCACCAAAAAATCTACTCGCCGAACAAAAAAATCTACTCGCCATCTAGTACCAAATGTGTGCTGCTTGGGCCAATAGGCGCTCGCCACGATGTTAAATCCACTCGCCCAGGGCGTGCAAATGTATAGGTTTGTCGAACACTGGTTATATAGCTACATAGTATATGAGGTTGAAAAAAGACATGCGCCCATCAAGTTCACCCTACAGTATGCTAAATGTAGACGACACATACTTATCCTATATCTGTACTTACAGTATATTGATCCAGAGGAAGGCAAACAAAAAACCCCTGTGTCATATCATCCAATGATATCTCATAGGGGGAAAAATAAATTCCTTCCTGACTCCAAATATTGTCAGATTACTCCCTGGATCAACATTCTTCCCATGTTTACTTATTTGGTATAATCCCTGTATACCTTTCAATCTAAAAAGATATCCAACTTGTTTTGAAAATATCTATTGTATCTGCCATCACAGTCTCCATGGGTAATGAATCCCACACTGTAACTGCCCTTACTGTAAAGAACCCTTTCCTTTGTTGCTGGTGACATCTCCTTTCCTCAAACCTGGGGACTGAACCCGTACTGACCGAAGTACTGCGGCGGCTGACCGACACCTTAACAATATCTTCCCTGGCTCACCACTACCGTAACCTCAAGGCCTTCTCGGGGGTACTGCCCACCCCACAAGACGAAGAGGAGTTCGGGGAGTGAGAAGATCATACTCTCCAGGTAATAGGGGAGTGGTCCTGCTCGGAGGCTGTGGAGCGACAGAGAATTGTAGAGTGTTTGCGACCCCCTGCAGCCAGCATAGTCAGATTGCACCGCAAACAGTACGCAGGTGCTGATGCCCGCAGCTTTACGTACAGCAACGGCTCTACGGGCAATAACGTTTAACTATTGGTCAAGTTCCATGACCTTTAACAAAATGAGAAGGAAGATATGTCAGCATTTCTTCGACGGTTACAGCTAAATTTGTGGACACTAATAACCAAGAAAGTTCTTGAACTATTTGAGGTAGACAGCTATTGTTTTAAACAGTTGCTGTGGGGATCCTTGACTACAAATCCCGCTGCCATTATGCTCAGATGTACTCTCTCCCCAGAAAACCCCCATAGATTCGAGGAAATAATGAGCCGAGTGCAATATCAGGATGTATCCCTGCGGTTCCATACACCTAAGAGAACCGGAAGTCCAAACGCAACGAAGAGGCCAGCAACTCCGCCTGGGGGACTCTGGTAAAGAAGGAGCCCACTGAGGTAATGACTCCAGGACCCCTGCCGTTGACTCCCCGACCACTGGCGTGGGTGGCCAGGAGCCTAGCCCCTGTCTTCCGTGAGAGACCCAAACGCGCTCCCCGCTGTTATGAGTGTGGGGAAGAAGGTCACATGAGGAGGGACTGTCCTCAGAAGGTAACCCTCAAGGTGGCAGTGCTAACTTTTGTAACTCACCCTAAAACACAGTCGCCCCAAGGCGGGAATAGTCTGGTATCTAACAGCCCCATGAAGGAGGCCTGAGACGTCGTTTCAAGCCGTATCAGTCCCACCTCGTTGGTCCGAGTTTTGATAGAAGAAATATACGTGTCTGCTCTATTGGACACCAGGTCTTAGGTAACCATTGTCTACAGGTCCTTCTTCGATGATCACCTGCAACATCTGCCATTGGAATCGGCTGAAACTATGACTCTATGGGCTCAGAAGCCAGGATTACCCGATAGATGGAGTAATCAAAGTACGGATGCACATACCTCAACTGAATATTAACTGGACTCCCCCCATGGAGGTGGAAGCACTTGTGTATCCCAAACCCAGGGAACATCCGAATTTACCCATTTTTTTGGGCACCAATGGCGATATTGTGCGATCCCTGGTCCAGGCGTTTCTCAAAGAGATGGGAGAAATGCCTTTGTCTTTGAAAAGGTTTCATCCTGCTTTCATGGAAGAATGCCACCGGATCTCTGACCAAGAGCGACATGGGCGATTCTCCAGTAGGGAGAAGGGAGTGACCGAGATTCTGCCAGGGGGAATATGGCATATGCTAGCCGAAGTCAACTACCCCAGCAATGATGGAAGTGGCTGGTACTTCGCGCTGGAGTCAGCACTTGAAGAGGATCTGAAGAGGGGCTGGAAGGTGGTACCGGAGGTAAAAGAGTGGAAGTCTACGTTCCCCTTCCTACACCCTGTCCAGCTGGACTACAATCAGGAGTTGGGAAAAATATACCTGGTGACGGATGTGAAGCCCTGGGCTCACGTGAATGCTGTGTCAGTACCGGGGATCAACCCTGCACTACAGTTTGACTTTGGAGACTCCCCCCTCCCGACCAAATGGAGGAAGCGTCTACAAGAAAGACTAATGGAACTGAAAGAAGTGTTCTCTACCAGTGAGATGGATGTGGGTTGCACCAAGAGTGCTCAACACAACATTCGGGCGTGATTTCGAGAACACTTATAAAACTACACTTATAAAATAACCGTTGAAGTTGCTTGACATCGAGAAATCCCATACCACCCCTTCCCACCCTGAAGGCGATGCTTTGCTGGAACGATTCAACCAAACTCTGTTGGGCACTCTACAAGCTACAGAGGTTGGGTGGAGCAAGCATGTAGAACACCTGGTACATGCATACAATTGCACCCGGCATGAATCCACCGGTTTCTCACCATATTTCATGATGTTCGGCAGAGAAGCCCGCCTACCGGTGGACATCAATCAGGGGATCTCCACGGATGGAGTGCCCAACGTGGCTCACTATAAGTACATAAAAAGATCGAAAGCCAGTCTCCAAAGAGCATACCAGCTGGCCAAAGGGACCGCGGCTAAGGTGAATGAAAATAACAAAAGGCGGTACGACTGTAAGGTATGCTACCGGGAGCTCAGGCCTGGAGACAAAGTTCTTCTGAGAAATCTGGGAGTATCAGGAAAACATAAACTGGCTGACTGATGGCGAGATAGCCCTTTTGATGTGGATTCCCAGCTACCTGTGCTTCCTGTATACGAATAAAGGACTCAGAAGGAAGAATAAAAGTATGACAAAAGAATCATCTACTACCCATTACACAAATCTTCCTCAGATATGTCTGTGGAAGATGTAGAAGAACCCATCGCCGGTTCTAGTGACCTTTTACCCACTTAGTCTGGAACGACTGATCAGCCTCTAAACCCTGTGAGTCCAGTATTCATCCCAATGGGCGATAATGACAATGACATTTGCTCTATGAGAGGACCAGGGTCTCAAGCTGCTGGAAACCTCTGTAACCAAGAAGACAATGAAGACTTCTCAGGGTCAATGAATAGGCCAGCTCCTGAATTGAAGAGGAGTCAAAGTCACTCGGCTGCCCATTAGAATGGTGTATGATTCAATCGGGGAACCCCACTATGAGTCTCAGCAGATGTCTAGAGAAAGGTTTGACTCGATTATGTTAGTGCTGACAGAACTATTTAATGCCATTTTAAATGTGTATATAGCTGTAAATATGGTTAAGTAATATGTTCAATGCATTTTTCATTATAGAAATTGTGTGGTTATATATTTCTCATGCGGGGACCGTGAGGTCTCAGCCATGGGGAGAGTGTAGCAGGGTATTCCTCCTGGCCACTGGGGGCGTTTACACAGTTCCTCAGGCTGACTCTGAAGAGGCAGGGATGGAATAAAAGAAACTGTATGTCCTTAAACTCTGACACTAAGCAGGGAATTAAAGATTGTGTCTGTTGCATGTAGAGTAAGAGCTGCCAGAGCACATGAGGTGCTAGGACTGTCCTGGGAGCTAGTAAGGCTCCCTGGACTAGGCAAGACTTACCCCCTAGGCCCCAAATAGTTCATCCTCACTGTAGAGATGTGTGCAGGGCTGGAACTAGGTATAGGTGGCTCCTGATAGTGAGGGAGCACATTGGAGCACAGCGGAGCAGACTGGAGTGCAGAGGGAGGCTTCCCACTGTGGCCTGAGGATTAGCCATCACCCGGACCCTGAGGTGTGAGGGGCTTTTTTTGGAGACCCTGCAGCATGGGACTCTGCTGCCATTTTTGCCCTTGCTGGGAAGTGTGGCCTGGCTGGATCCTAAGCCAGGAAGGTATATTGCACCATCGCAAGGGGAGAGGGTAGCACTGCCCTCACATACACTGAGAGGGATTGCTCATGGGACACTGGGCTATAGGTGCCTGAGCACCCTAAATAATATTGGGGTTAGCTACTCCAGGACTAGTACTGGACATGTTATTGTATTTTATTGTATTGCTGTGTTGCATATGTGTTTCTCTTGCAAGACTGTGGGACCACAGTAAAGACGTATTGCATAACCTGTGTTAGTGTGATTTCTCGGGTATACACTATAGGCATACCGGTTCTCGTGAGGGCCTATCCCGCCAACGCAGGGATCCTCACAGGTGGACACGCTACACCAGTCACCCCAGGCTCCCAAGAGAGGAGGCTTAGTCCTCCTGTACACCTAACAGGTAGCACCATAGTGCATAACACCTGTGTTTCCCTTGGGGGTAGGCAAGTGGTGTTACACATATTTTTTTTTAAATACTCCCCCCAATACATATAAAAAAAGGCCCCCACCCCCCCAATACATATAAAAAGACCCCCACTCGCCCCAATACATATAAAAAGACCCCCAATCCCCCACAACACATATTTAAAAAATAGACTTTGTGGATGGTCTCAGGCCCGGCGGCTGCAGGGGGCCCGGAGGCGGCGCTGCAAGTAGGCCCCGACCTCTGGCCAGGCCTGGCTGCCAGTCGCGGCCGGGCCCCGGCTCTCCATCAGCTGCAGGCCTCTTCCTCTCTGTCCCATGCCGAGCTTCCAAAGTCAGCACGCACCGGAACTGAGGCCCAACTTACTTCCGGCGCACGTCAACGAGACCCGTCGTGCGCCGCCAGTATTGGAAGCTTGGTGTGGGACACAGAGTGAGAAAGAGGCCTGCAGCTGATGGAGAGCCGGGGGCTAGGCCGCAGCTGGGCCGGCCAGAGGTCAGGCCAACTTGCAATGCCAGCCGCCAGGATACCTGTCCCGGCTGTCCCCCCCTGTCGGCAGCCCTGGTTATTATATCCCCTATTAGACGCCTCTTTTCTAATGTAAACAAATCTAAATTTAGTTAGCCTCTCCTCATAAATCAGATTATCCATCCCCTTTATTAACTTGGCTCTTCTCTAGGGTTTGTTTTAGGGGTTTTAGCGGTTGGGGTAAGGGGTTCACTTTAGGGGTTTTAGTGATAAGTGATTAAGGTTTTTACGGTAGGGTTAGTATTCGGGGTTAAGATTAGGGGGTTTTAGAGTAAGGACTAAAGTTAGGGACGAACCTTAGTGGTGAAGCAGCCAGCAGCTGTGTCCTGTGGTGAGGTCACTTGCGGCAAAACAACAGCAAAAATTTGGTCACGGCGAAACAGCCGTGACCAAATGTCCTAGACCAGTGTAACCAGGTCTTGGGAGGACATTTATAGCAGCCTCCAAGCAAGAGATAGAAAATGTAATACTGTTATCTTAATGAGTGTTGGTATGTGATAGATAATATATAGACAATACAAACAGACAGAACAGCAATTGTAGGACTTATCAGTAGCCGCAATGAGTGTGCTAAATAAAGAAGATATATTGCAAAGATTAAAGATGCTTTCCTACTAACATGGCACCCATTTTTCTTTATAAATTAATTTTGCTTTTAATATTTAGATTACATGCTTCATTGTAAAATCCTATGATAGTCTGCTAATAAACTTTCATTTATGAAATAACAGTTTCAAACGGCAGATAATGTTTTACGTGGGTGAGTTATTTTAGTAACCAGTATGCTTTGTTCAAATAGAGCTATAAGAAGTCCTTTGTGACTATCACAACATTGTACCTGCCTCCTGTGTCCACCGTACACAGACCAAGGACACACCAGACAGATGTGGTTTCTGTCACTCTGGATCCAGTAGGAAACTGGTCCCGCTGAGATCCTACAGGGTTAGGTTAGTATTTGTGTAGGGGAAGATGCAATGTGGATTAGGTTTGTGACAGATATTCTCCCACTTTTTAAAATATTAACCAGCTTGCTGCCACAGAGGCCCTCTGACTGGGAAAGGGTTAATAGACAGTGTATAAGTATAAATAGCTGTGTAAAAGCCCTGTGTATATTGGCTAGCATACAGTATGTAACCTGTTTTCTGGGAGCTTTGGTAGGAAAGTGTGGGAGGTTTCTTCAGGGCCGCCGACCGGGGGGAACAGGGGGCCCGGTGGCAGCTGGGGGTCCGGCGGCCCAAGTTGGGCCAGGCCAAGCTGCCAGTCCTTCTGAAGTTGCAGTCTGCTCAATAAAGATCACCTACTGGATTTTGACATCCTGTTCACATCACTATATTTCCATTGGAACTGGTTTAAAACACTGACTTTTTTAAATATATTAATGCGGATTTATTTATTCACATTCTATATGTTAGTATTTACTGGATATACAAATATCACTTTCTACACCTTCCATTGCACTTATTATCCTTTATATTAGTGCACCAGTTCACCTCACTATTCATTTAATCAGCACACTTGTTTAGCGTTACTATTTCTTGTGTATATATATATATATATATATATATATGCTGACCTGAAGAAGAAAGGAACACTCTCGAAAGCTTGTCCTATGATATCAATTGTTAGTCCAAATAAAAAAGGTATCACCCTAATACTGAAGTACTCATTTATTCTGCTATATTTATATATTTATCAGAATAGAATAAATGAGTACTTTAGTATTAGGTGATACCTTTTTTTTATGAATACTCGTTGCAATACCTTTGAATACTCGTTGCAAGGTGTGCGTGTATATAAGCCTGGCACGGGTGGTTAACCCCTTCATTGCCTTAGCGGTTAGCCACTATATATATATACACACACGCACACCTTGCAACGAGTATTCAAAGGATATAGAAACATATAAAACAAATACTCAAGCCAGAATCCAAAGAGCGGGGAAGAAGGCACAGCACGCAGGTGCACCGCCCTGCTGGAGAGGTCCCGAGCTGACCCTGAAATGTTGGATCTTTTATATTTGCACTTTAAACCTTTTTTACATATTGTTTAGCTTGTTGTCTTCTTCCCCGGTCTTTGGATTCTAGTGGAGCTGCTCAAACGTTGTGTCTTTGGTTACTGTTATAATGAAATGTGAAAGAGATGAGCACAGAAAAGTATCTGATGGCGTAATAATATTTTTAAGTAACAGCAAAAACGTTATTACGCTATCAGAAGTGCTTTTGCGCTCATCTCTTTTCACATTTCTTTATAACAGTAACCAAAGACACAACGTTTCAGCAGCAACCCTAACCCTATGACACCAACTTGCCCCTAACTGACTTACTCATTCAATCACTTTGGACTAGTAGTTCTACTGAGCAAGTGGACTAATTTACCAATAGGACTACAGCAATCTATGATAACCTTAACCCTCCTATAGATCATTTGTTTATATAGAAATACAGGTATACACACGTTTGGAGAGGACATCACAATACTACCATATTTTATCAATAATAATTATATATATATATATATTTATATATATATATATACATACACATACATACATACTGTACATACACATACATTGCTTTGTAATTGGACAAAAGTGACTCTAGCAGAGCAGATAAGAAAAATGTTGTGGTTTGTTTATATCTTCAAACTCCTAAAGCGTTTATTGTAAACAGCAACTCTTACCTAGCAAGATCATTGTTTTATGTGCAAACAGAGGCAGCTATTGCACAGTATTCGCCAACACGAAAATGCAGCTTAGTTTTTGCAGAATTTAACAGTCAAAATCTTTGCATTTGAATGAGCCATCTTATTTACCAATATCACAGGGACAGATTGTAAGCGTTTCTACACCTGCACTGATGTAATTTGCATAGTAGCATTAATTAAAACAAATATTAATGTTCTTCATAATGTTCCCCTTTTCCCTGTCAGTTGCATGTGTCGTGATGCATTGCAGAGTTCAGTTCTCGACCAAGTTTCGGATCGGAATATTTTCAGAAATCCTTTTCCCCAGTGCTAGTCCACTTTCTTTGCTTTCACAATCATAAGATAAGAGTAGATATTATATGTTTTTAAGATGAAATCTAGAAATAACCACAAAATAAAGAAGGATAAAGTGCCCATTGTTGGGATTTTGATGATTGTTACTTTTGTTACACCCTCCATCTTATATCGTTTCTGGAGTAGTGTTGACCACCTAATTTAACGACTGAAAACAAATGAGAGGCAAAAGGGAATCCATAGATATTTCAAGCAACTGGACAGAGCCTGGTAAATAACTAAAACCTGCTCATTTCTACACCGGAGGATTGTTACTCACGTGTTGTACTGTTGCTGCTTCACCTGTTCCTGCTCATATGCCCTACCACCTTCTGTACTAGTATTTATGCTGGGCAGCGGGTGGGACAGAGCAGAGGGGTGTAACTTTTGCCCAAAACAGTTCCTGGTTGAATCACTTTGATGTACTTGCTTAAGGTCACTTGAAGGGGATACAATGAACCAAGTGAAATCATGTGTGTATTGTAAACATTGGGAAGACCGGTTGACACTGCTTTGCTCAGGGAGACATTTGTTAAGAAAACCTGTGATCTATATATTTACCTGAAAAAATGTCTGTTGCTTTGTATTTGGGCTGTACCTCTCCCATGGGCATATTCTAATAGCTGTGAGTTTGTCCTTGTAAAACCGCATGGTTTGACATGGTCATAAGTCATGTATGCTTCCCAGCATCTATTTTAGTTAAATGCTAGATCCACTACCCAGAATAGCACAGGTTGTGGGTTCTGATTGGATCCTGCTGAGTCCCGTTGGATCTGACCGCAGTACCCCCTTCATCACAAGGGACCCTGGACTTGTCAGTATTGGTCTTATGGAAATATTGTAGGAGGTATGTGTTGAGACTTAGGGCCTCATGCAGTAAGCAGCGATAAGCCACTTATCGGCAGCTTCTCGCCAAAAAAGCCTACAGCGATTCAGTAAGCCCCGAGAAGCTGGCGATAAGAGCACAAATTGCCGGGGGGTTTTGCAGGAAAAAAAAAACGACAGACGTGCGGCGATAAGCCACTTTTCGGCACTGATCAACAGTTTTTCAAACACGCTCAATTCTATAAGCCCCGATCAGCGTATCTTCTCCAAATCTAACCGCTAAGGCAATGAAGGGGTTAACCACCCGTGCCAGGCTAATTGTGGGTTAGGGTTTGGCTTATTGTGGGTAGTGGTGGCGGGTGAAGATGGTATTTAGTCCTTGGTGGGTGTTTAGGCCTTGTGGGGGGGGGGGGTAGCGGGTGGACTTAACCCCTTCATTACCTTAGCGGTTAATACAGCACCACTAAGGTAATGAACGGGTTAACCCCTCCCGCTACCCACCTGGTAGTCCTAAACACCCATCCTTGGGGCTAATACCCCCTTCAAATCACCACCGCTACCCACAATACAAAAAAATACACACACACACACACAACAACCCCACTACCCACCTCCTAGGCACCCAATAAACCATTACAATATCTAATAAGCACCAATACACAACCCACCCCCCGTGCCCCCACATAATGTAAAACCATGATTTATTTTTTTACACACACAATAAATACCCCAGGCCGGCAGGGGTCCCCGGTGGTACCGGCTGGTGTCCGCAGGTCCAACAGTGCACCCCAGGGGGTACCCACTGAAGCTGGAGGTGCTGAACACCTGAAAGAACATCAGGTCACCAAAAGCCTGTCCTCACAGGTACGCCACACCTTGTAACTAGAGCAGTATCTCTCCAGAGGGTGGGGGTACATGTGTTACAATTGGAGGCGCTGCTGAGATCAGGACAGGCTTGCAGGACCTGTGAGGGTCTAGGAGAGCTGAGCTGTCTGCGATCGGATGGAGACCAGGACAGGCTTTTGGTGACCTCCGATGTTCTTTCCGGTGTTCAGCGCCTCCAGCTTCAGTGGACTCCAGGGTTTCTGGAGGCAGTCCCCACTAAAGCATACTCTCCTACATCCCTGCCCACAGACTGGAATTCAGGCAAGGATATAAATGAACAAAGGAACTTTATTGCATCACTGCAGCAGGTGGTCTTACAGCGGCTTCAGGGGTCTCAGAGAATCCCAGTCTCTGGATGGTGCGCACTCTGCATTAGGGAGCCTCTGACCTTTCTGGCCCAGCCAGCCCATTAGGGGCTGAATGGCCTCTCACCCAGACCGGGAGGAGAGGTCACATACTTTCACTCCTTAGGAAGGGTGAAAGCAGACGCCCATCTTTTTGGTACTGCCTCCTTGAGGAACCAGAAGGGCGGGCTCAAAGTCTGTACCCTGATAGGCTGTACACAGACCATGAGTCACCACCTCCTCTGTCACTCAGAGAGTAACATGGTGAGGGTCAATTGCCCACAGGACTGCCTGTCACAGCCTAAACTGCTGAGGACTTATGTGACAGGGGGCAAAAGAGAGGCAGGGTGGACTAACCATGTTACACTTGTAAGATTTGGAATTTCGATTGAGTAAGATCGTTTCAAAGACAGTATTCTGACATAAAATGTTTTTTATTTTTGTGAATGTATAAAGTGCTTAATTTGTATATAGTGGCACAACTCTGTCTGGCTACTGAAAATTATTTTGTAAAAGTTGGAAAGATTTTAGCTGATCCACAAACAAAAGATTTGATATCCTGTTAACTCCCGTCTCTCTCTAGATACCAAAATGTTTTTGAGACATCCCTGTGCGGAATGATTTAGTATCTAAAATACTGGTCAGCGGGGACGGAGAGGAGGTAAGGCTGCATTTGTAGGCCAAGGCATCCCAAACCCTCATTACATCTGGTATTAATTAGGTGGGATCATTTAAACAGGCCAGACGCTTTCCATCCAGTAAAAGGTGTCCACATTGGTTGGCTCAGCAAGACTCCAATCAACTGGAACCCATAACTTACAGTATGCTTATCATTTGTATGGCAATCCTTCAAACTGGCAGTATGGTACAACCTAAAATCTCGGATACCTAGGCCTCCCACTTTCTTAGTGCGGTCAGAACTCTGTTATGGATTCTGGGCTGTTTTGAGACCTAATAAAATCTGTTCACATGAGTTTGTAGGATCTTAAAGGATTACAAAAATATGAGCTTCTAAAGTTTGTTTTGGGAAGAAATTCCTATCTCTTATTGCATTAAATGTGGATCTCATGTGGGTAATAGCATATCCTTAAAGGTGTTATAGTGTTGGTGTGTGTAACCGTCTGGGCCTGGGTTTTTCCATTAGGTAAGGATGTAATAACTTCCTCAATCTCTTCCAATTCCATAGGTCTGTCTAGAAGTGTAATAGCTTGTCTACAGACTTTTTTTAATGCTGATCTTGTCGAGATATTGTTCAATTTGCGCATTGAGCGCTTGTGGATCTTGAGCATTATTATCTTGCAGATTATAGAGTTTAGTATAAAGAGACTGAAATTCAGTTTGAATTGGTTTGAGGTCATGTGCAACTATGCCAGTATGGATTCGAAGGTTTTGTATATACTGCATATTTTGTTTTTGTCTAAGTTTCCTTGCTAATAATTTATTGGTTTTACTGTATCTCTGTTTTCGTACAATTGATAAACATTTTTTGTGCCATTTTATAATCCAGCAGGGAGCTAAATTTGCATCTGAGGTTAACCAGTATTGTTTGTGTGTTTATCTAAATTATGTTTATGTTGTTTCTCTAATTTTTGCATCTGATCTATTAGTGCCGGTGACGTCGCCCGAAAACAAACGCATTGCCGCCGCGTGCGCTTGTTGTAAGCGCGACGGCGACAATGCGACGGAGTGACGTCATGTCGCGAAAACTGGTAGCCGGCAAAATTTGATTTTTCAAGGGCTGTCGCCTCCTGTTATGGCCCTTGAACCAATCAAATGCCCGGAAACCTGCGATGCTGCCGCCCAGCAAAATATAACTTTCGCCTGTGGCGACGTCACCCGTCGTGTTGCCATCGCCATCGACGGCACTATAAGCGTGGCCTCAGGTTGGTAACCTCTGTATTAGGTCAGGTGGGCCACCACTGTAAATTAGGTCAGGCTGCCCACCCCTGAATTTGGTCATGCATCGAATTAATTCTTTGTTTCTGTGACCAATTGTATTAGTTTACCTCTAGTAACACATTTATGGGCTTGAAATATGGATGTCTGAGAGGGGGAGGGAGAGGGAGAGAATTCATTTTCAATAGTTGTACTCCTACTGTATAATATCCACTCTTATCATAAGGATACCAGTGAGGGGTTAAATAAACTCACATGTATGTGAGACCGCGCTCGTTCAGCTTCTTCCACCTTTAGCCTAGTCCTCTTCCTCCCGCAGCTCCCAGACTCTCCAGTGATCAACCGGGATACATATGAAAAAACAAAAGGAGCGCAGAGAAGGCAGGGCGTTAGGGAGATTTCCACATGTATTAGTACACGATGAACATAAAAACTTACAATTCAGTACAGCCACATAAACGGTAAGGATCCCTCACACTTCTGACGTCAAAGCAGCGAGCTCCGCGTGATCCCCTCTACTTGACACAAACCGGATCACCACACGATTAGCAAACCGGAATTGAACTCGGAACGTTTTTCTGGTCAAGTGGGATATCTCGCTGGAGTATACAGCTTAGCTAGAGCTGCACTCCCAATAAAAAACGTTTTTGAAGAGGTTCCAATTGCGCATAAAGTCACACAATCTAATTGAAAATATAGAAATGGTGACCACTGTAGCAATCCTCTACACGTTTCGCGCTAATTAACGCTTCTTCAGGAGTAATGGGCATGCGGGGATGCGTCCCTTATACTGTATATGGGTAAACATCCCCTCATTAGCCCTAATATTAAATACGTGTGCACATATTCAAAACAATTTACTCTGATAGTTACAAAGAGAAACAACCCACACAGGACTACAACGATTACTCACATAACATTGACAACATATAACAACCAAAATAAAAACATAACTCTTAAAAAGCCATAACTTTAACAAAAACAGGTACATTCTCAAAATCCTAAAACTTATTCAAATAAATACCTTAAAAATATTCTATATTCCTTAAAAACCAAGGTCGACACATCTCATCGACCGAGAACGCACTTATAGCCATCACTGCCAAATTGTGGTAACCTCCACCCCTGGGATGTCTGTCTGGGCCAGCCACGGCATCCAGACTTTTAGAAAATTGGCGCCAGTGTCGTTAACCAGACTTGTTAACTTCTCCAGCTGGCAAACGTACCACATTCTGTTCCGAATCTTGGAAATATATGGGATTTCAGGCTGTTTCAACAGTGCTGCGATCTCGCACCTCGTTGCCGTTGCAAAATGAGCAATCAATTTATTTCCAGCTTTGGAGAGACCTGGGAGCAGTCTACTTAGGAGGAACAACCTTGGATCTGGTGGAATTGTGAGGTCAAAAATCCTCTGAATCCAATTTCTAATCTTCTCCTAAAGTGGAGCAATCTGAGGATAAGACCACAGCATGTGCAAAAGGTCGGCCGATACTCCACACTGTCTAGGGCACAGCGGGGAGTATCCCGGCATGAACCTAGATCATTTCTGTGGGGTGATATACCACCTCATTAGGACTTTATATGCGTTCTCCTTCAATGTCGTGCAGATTGAACTCTTGACAGCCGCCGTCACTATAGCAGTCAATTTCTCGCCCTCCAGTACCTCCCCTAAATCTGCTTCACATTTCTTCATGAATGATAATTTCTGCTGTTCTGTGGAGCCCGAACCGACCACTTCTCTATACATCTGCGATGTAAGTCCGCGTTTGTCACTTTCCCTTAGACAGAGCTTCTCGAATGTGGTCAGAGGGGGGTGGGGAGGGGAGTGTTTGTTGTAAAAGGCCCTGATCTGGAGGTATCAAAAAATTATTGTTCAAATTACTTAATCTTTTTGTTGTCCTCCAGATATCTAAGTCTATTAAATCTGCCTATTTTCCAAATTAAAAAATGTCCCCACTAGTTATGCCCGGAGCAAAGTCTGGATTCCCCCATAAAGGGGACATCAGCGAATTTCTACTGGTTATGTTTAAATTTAGAAGCCTCCCAAACCGACAGCGAAGGTTATTGAGGACAGCACCGTGTTAGTCGATTTAAAGGCTATTTTAGGTAGCCACATTAAGTTGTTCAACTCCAATGAGGAGCAAACTGCACTCTCTAGGTCCACCCATCTTTTCAATGGTGGGTTTCTTTGCCATGGAGTAATTTGACATAATTGTGCTGCTTAATAGTAGGACAACAGGCAAGGTGCCGCCAGTCCCCCTGTCAAGGGGGTTCTTTTCCTAATGAACTTATTTAAGAGATTTCAGACTGAAGTTAGAGTATGTCCTTCAGTCTCAGTGGCACTGGTAATGTCTGGAATAGGTATAGAATATGGGGGAGGAGATTCATTTTAAATCTATGTATCCTACCTATCTAGGAGATCCTGTGGGACGTCCACTTTCTGAGATCCTCTATTAATAGGCGAATGATCTTGGGATAATTTGCACTATATATACACTCTTTGAATCTTTCGGTATGTGGACCCCTAAATACTTAATCTCTTTACTTTGCCATTTAAAATTGAAATTGATCTCTATTAATTTTTCCATTTCTTTTGGGAGGGTCACGTTTAGTGCCTCTGATTTGACCTGATTAATCTTATATCCAGATAGTCTATTACATTTCCGTAACAAGTCGAACAGGTTCGGCAGAGACGTGAGGGGCTTGGATATAGTCAGGAGAATGTCGTCAGTGTACAAAACCACTTTGTGACATTGTGATTCCCGTTATCTTGGGATGGTTACGAATCTGGGCAGCTAACGGTTCTATGCATAGAGCGAATAATAGGGGCGATAGAGGACAACCCTGCCTCGTTCGGCTTTAAATTTTGATGGTGTTTGAAGGGAATCCCTGGTGGATTACCCTTGCGGTGGGGCCTAAATATAGTGACAAGATTGCTCACCGTAACCCCGAATCCAAAGGCTCCAAGCGTAGCTTTCAGGTATGGCCAGTCAATCCTGTCAAAAGCTTTTTCTGCATCTAGACTTATCATAACCTGTAACCCTTTTGTATTGGCTATATCTAAAAGATCAATGATTCGCCGGGTGTTATCCGCTGCTTGCCTATCTGTAATGAATCTGACTTGATCTGGATGTACTGTATGTAACTATGTGTGCATAACATTCCCTTCTCCAACCGAGCTCACTCCCAAATAATGCACAAACACATGATGTGTGCCCTATTTATAGTCTCTGCATTAAGGAAGCCCAGACATTTTAGAGAATTTAGTAATGTGGCAAAATTGCAATTCGCAAAGCACAGGCATTGGCTATTTGGCTAATGGTACATCGCTTGTAAACTCTGGTGGGACCCCAAAAAATTTTGGTAGGAGAAAATGCCAAATTTTGCATGGTTCACAACCTCCTGAGAATGTTGCAAACATTTTCATCTGTGACATCATTAGCAGGAGATGCAATAGAATGTAAGCAGCGCTCTGTATGAGTAACTGTACCAGCGTCTTAGTCTCCATGGACACGGCACAGATTTTCTGCACTATTTAGTCATCACTGTTACTATGCCTCTAACGTTGTGATTTTTTCCCCATTAAAAAGATTAATACACTATATTGGACTCTCTCCTTGTCATGCTCTTATTATTTACAGGTCTATGTTTTCCTTTGAACGGCTAAATTTGTAATGGTTTATGCTACAATTAAACATGCATTTTATTGGTTAAGTTAATATCTTTATGTAAAACAAATGTGTTGTCTTGCATAACCATACAATAAAAGTGTCAGTAAACCCAAATATTCTTATGACCTTGTGTTATAAATGTACATATTAAAAATGATTTATGTAATAGTTTTTATGAAAACTGGTACACAATAAATATCTCATCATATGAAAAACCGTGTACATACAAAAAAAAAGATAGATGTTTAGGTGTGTTTTTTTTAATCTTGTGTCAGCATACATTTACATATAAAGGCGGTGTAAGGGAGTGAAGGAGTTAACTTGCTCCCTCTGTAAGGATATGGAAAGTACACACTGCGGTCAGGTTTCATGCCTGAGCAGCTTCAAAGGAATGGCAGGAAGTAACTGTTGTCAGGGTCCCTGTTCAAGTTTCTGTTCAGCAAGAGAGGAGGGTCACAGAGGATTGCCTGTGACCCTGCTGGGATTCACACTCAGCACCAACTGAGCTCCAGCCTGCAGAGACCCAGGTTTCTTGTTCACCAGAGTGATTTGCCAGGGAACAGTGGGGACCCCAAAGCCCTGCACCACAAAGAGGCCCGCGCAGAAACAGGGCAGGAGTGAACCCGAGAGATTTCCTGGGAGCAGCAGGACTGCAAGGCCTGTATCTGACGTTCGCCTGGAGAAACCGGAGATGCCGGACCAGCACATGCAGATAAAGACTTTTTATATTGTTAGGCAAAAAGAGGGGGGAAGGGGAACACAAAATGAATGTGTCCCCTAAAGAATCCACTAACTGCACTCCTACATAATATAAAATCTAACTTTTAATAAATTTACTTAAAACATTATTACCAAACGTTGTGTACTATGTAAAAATGAATTAAATGGACAATGTCGTACATCCCTGTCAATAAATGTGTGATTATAAAACCCATCAATATTCCTGGGGTTGGAAGGACAGAGGATGCTGTAAGTCAGGGTGTTAACCCCTCTGGAGCTAGTATGCAAACTGTAGGTAAACGTATCCTACACAGTGAGCCTTTGACTGGTCAAAAAATCCAGCGATCCTGCTCAGATATATACCAGCAAGCACCTATAGTTGTATTAAATGCATATGCTTGGAAGGTGACGCTGACACAGGCTCAATCAATGGAGAATAACCCTCAACATAGTGAAGTTGGGACTCACAGTACCATTAACAGTGAGTTACCCAGCAGAGAGGCTCTAATTGTGCATATATCATATATTAAATGGAGCAGGAAGGCAGACTCACTGCTGTTGTTATAATTATCCAACTTGCCGTCTGCATAAATAGAACCAGGAGACTTAAGAGCACTACATTAAAAACAGCTCCAAGTAGGAGACTGACACAACGCGCGCGTTTCCCTCCAGCAAAGGAGCTTCTTCAGGGACAAATTTTACTGGGGGAGAGGGGACTGAGACCTTTTATACCCCAGCAGTACCTTGATTAAAGATTGATGGTTACCAGCTGTTGCGCATGCGCAATGCGTCAAATCCCTGAGTGCAACTCAAAATCACACAAAGGGCCATAATAAACAATGAAAATGAATAACTACACATTTAGATAGCAAAGTGTCGTTTTATTGTGTTAATGCGATTGTTTTTGTGCCTTTTACAACTCACCTGCATGATCGGCGTGTAGAGACTGCACTGCGCATGTACAGGGAGTTGGAAAACAAAGCGAATCCTACCTAATCATAGTGCGCATGCGCCGACACTTAGAAAATAATTACCATGTCGCAACCAATATAACGGGCATGCGCTGAGACTCAAATGCTATTGAATGTCAACCTTTCAGCTGCGCATGCTTATGGACATAGAAGTATCCTGCTATACTTATAATACCTTCTTGCGCATGCGTGAGGAAGGTATATAAGTTATAGCAGGATACTTCTATGTCCGTTAGCATGCGTAGCTGAAAGGTTGACACTCAATAGCATCTAAGTCCCAGCGCATGCCGTTATATTGGTTGCGACATGGTAATTATTTCTAAGTGTCGGCGATGCGCACTATGAGTAGGTAGGATTCGCTTTGTTTTCCAACCCTGTACATGCGCAGTGCAGTCTCTACATCCGATCATGCAGGTGAGTTGTAAAAGGCACAAAAAACAATCGCATTAACACAATAAAACGACACTTTGCTATCTAAATGTGTAGTTATTCATTTTCATTGTTTATTATGGCCCTTTGTGTGATTTGAGTTGCACTCAGGGATTTGACGCATTGCGCATGCGCAACAGCTGGTAACCATCAATCTTTAATCAGGTACTGTGGGTATAAAAGGTCTCAGTCCCCTCTCCCCCAGTAAAATTTGTCCCTGAAGAAGCTCCTTTGCTGGAGGGAAACGCGCGTTGGACGCCGAGTTGTGTCAGTCTCCTACTTGGAGCTGTTTTTTAATGTAGGTGCTCTAAGTCTTCCTGGTTCTATTTATGCAGACGGATTAGTGGATAATTAAACAACAGGCAGTAGTCTGCCTTCCTGCTCCATTTAATATATGATATATGCACAATTAGAGCCTCTCTGCTGGGTAACTCACTGTTAATGGTACTGTGAGTCCCAGCTCACTTGTTGAGGGTTATTCTCCATTGATTGAGCCTGTGTCAGCGTCACCTAAGACATAGCATTTAATACAACTATAGGTGCTTGCTGGTATATATCTGAGCAGGATTGCTGGAATTTTTGACCAGTCAAAGGCTCACTGTGTAGGATACGTTTACCTACAGTTTGCATACTAGCTCCAGAGGGGTTAACACCCTGACTTACAGCATCCTCTGTCCTTCCAACCCCAGGAATATTGATTTTGGGTTTGCATAATCACACATTTATTGACAGGGATGTACGACATTGTCCATTTAATTCATTTTTAATACATAGTACACAACGTTTGGTAATATATGTTTTAAGTAAATTTATTAAAAGTTAGATTTTATATTATGTAGGAGTGCAGTTAGTGGATTCTTTAGGGGACACATTCATTTTGTGTTCCCCTTCCCCCTCTTTTTGCCTGATTCACTTGTCAGTTCACACTCTGCACCCACATCTACAATTACCACTATTATATACTTTATTACTTCACTCAACTAGTGTGGCCCTGTGATCACTCCCGAATCCTCTCCTTGTATTCTTTTTATATTGTTCCCTGATATTGTTTGATATGATTTGGACTGGTAACTGGGCTAGCCAGCCAGGTAGCTAGGGACTGTCTGGTTTAGTAAGTCTCCCAAGATGGAGTAGACTTTCTTTTTATGCTTTGTGTTTTGCCTTAAAGGGACAGTGTGCAAAACGTTTTGTTGTATTTGTGTAGAAATAAACCACCAGATGGTTTGTACAGTCTAAAATGCATTCTGTGGACTCTTAACGGACCTCGTCTACAGGTCTGCTCCATCACAGATGTTATACTTGAAGACTTCGATCTTTGGTTTATGAGGATGAATAGGGAAAAAAATTAACACACTATTTATCCAACCCCTATATGTGTTGCAGATGAGAGCAAAATACTTCATCACATGTCCAAAAAGTACCAATTACTGCATTTATTGACTATACAAAACTAAATCAAACATGAATTCAAGAACATAATCACAATTTGAATAGATTTTAAAAGGTAAGAAGATTGTAAGCTCTTCAGATCAGAGACTCCTTTTCCTAGATGTTACTTTTATGTCTGAAGCACTTCTCCCCTTTGTGTTATTTATATTATTTGTTATTTATATGATTGTCATGTATATTACCTCTGTGAAGCGCTATGTACATTAATGGCGCTATTTAAATAAAGACATACATAAATACAACTGCATACAAAGTTTAGCTTACCATTTGCATAATTGATTTAAAATGTAAAAAAATGTATCTTGTCAATTAACACATCCGCAAAACAAGTCATACTATTAGCTAAGTGTTTACCAGAATTTAAGATCTTACAAAATACATTACCTGTACAAATACTGTAAATTCAACACGAAATATTCAACAACCAAAAAAATCTTTAATGTTCAACACTTATTGACATTGCATTGGTACTTGTTTCCGAATATTGCAACTGAAAAATATAATTTTCAATATCACTTCTTTAGTATTGTAAAATATACCTGAACATATTAAAATTATACGCGAAATTTACATCCACTTCACATTACCCCTAAATTTAGCAATTATTGACATGTTATATTGATTTCTTTAAATGATTGTATTTAAACATGAATATTATGATTACAGTGTTATAAGGACTAAGCTTAGCAACTGCATAATTACATACAAAACTTGATCCTGTACAGTTATATAAAACAACACAATACATGTAAAAGAAGAGATAATGTAACAAAGTAAGATACTCTGTATAAATGCAAAGGTGCAAAGGCCACAATCACAATTGAAAAAGGGAGCTGAAGTCGAGCTGCTGTCTTCAGCCATTTACTGAAAGAAAAAAAATAACAATTTAACACTGACTGGATTTATTGTAATTAAAGACATTTAACTAAAACCTCTTAAATAGTGTTAGACATAGCAGTGACAACCTTTTTGTTTTGAAATGAACACTGTAAAATAAACATTGAAAATATGTCAGAAGAATACAATTATTACATATTTAGAGAAGTCCCTCACTACAATAACTAAATGGATTAACATCACATTAATATATGACCATATAGCTAAGAATTTAACACAAAATAATTCAGATGTCTCATAACTTAATGGTCATTGTTAGGCTGTAGGATAGTTGCATTAAAGTTGGTTGTTTGGAGCCACTTGTGAATTTGTGGAGAATCATTGTGTTTAAAGTTTTAGTAATATAATCAATACCACTACATTTGTAGTAGGAGGCAATAAGTTAGATCTCTTGAAAGAAAACAAATGTATTTTTAAATCACGGTGAGAAAGTAACAATTTGGGTTACAAAACATTTCATGAACTTTCCTCACATGCTATTCGATTAAAACATTTTTTTTAAAACACAATTTAATAATAACGTAATTATTTTTCAAAGAGATCTAATGAAAGGAGCCGCCTCTATAATTAGTCCTTTTTTTTGCAGAGGGGTAACAAGGAGTCCCTCTGAGCCAAACGCCACTCTCTGACCCATTCGGTTCACAAGATGCTTAAACTACTGGTAAAGTTAACAGGTTTAAATCTCCCATAGGGAGATCACCAAATCTTGAGCCAATAGGAAGCTGCATCATCATTGGTTGTGGCTTCCTACTGGATGGCCATTTAAAATCGCCTTTTAAAAACCAGGAAGTAAAATGGGCACATTTACAAATAAGTATCTGGGAGATCTCCTAGCTGCAAATATTGCAGATCAGCTCTGTGGAGGACCTCTCGTTTCCAATCCTTTATTTAAAAAAATGGAGGTTAGTTATGGTGGATTGCTCCTTTAAGGATATGTCTATTATTAACAATATTACTGAACCTCTATGATATATATTATATATATTTTAATATTCGTTACAATGTGGTTAATATATATTACAAAATATATGTCCTTAGAAAAAGGTCTTAACTTTCATTTCAGCCACACTGTAAATGACTGGATTCCACATTAGTGTAAGGTAGCCCTGGACCCTATGAGGTCATCAAAGACCAGCAAACATGAGTAGCAAAAAAGTTTAATAAGAAAAGCAGACGAAGAAATGATAGAACAAAGGGATACATTTTCCGATTATTTTCAGTTTGGTCCAACTTTGGATAAGTGGACTAAACTTTATAACACAATTGCATTACTAATTAAAAGGCCTTAATACTTTCTAACAGACACAGGAAAAATACTTACCTGTTTCAAAAATAAATATGATTAATAATTGTCAATATTAATAAAAAATAATTAATGACAGAATCATACAACAGGTATAAGATGTACAGTGGCGGATTTCCCATTAGGCCGCTTTGGGGCAGCAAGTTTTCTGGGGGTTTTTCCCCTCACATATAGAGGCCCGCTCTCTTCCCCAGGGTGGGGCCTCTGTAAAGGTCTGTTAGGTCTCCTTCCTGCCGCCCTCCTCCTTCTGTAGCATCGTGGTGTCAAATGACGCTGCAACGTCATATGCCGACGCGTTGTCATGGAAACACTGTCACGTGACATTACGGCGTCATTTGATGCCACGACACTGCAGAAGGAGGAGGGCGGCGCTGCAGGAGGCGGTGGCTCGGGTGGCAAAAAGGAAAGTGCCTATGGGTGGCAAAATTTGAAATCCGCCACTGAAGATGTAAGTGAACAAAATACAAGAGAAGAGCACCTGCTTTAGAAAAAATTTACTCAAGTGAAAAAATAAAGATGTTGATTAAAATATAGCTTTTATTTGCCTACAATGAAAACGTATAATCTCGTGTAAATAATAATAAAATATCATGTCTATGAGTTTTCTAAAATGGGGGACCTGTGTGTATTAATGGAGAAGTATTACTTGCAGTGAAATGGCCAATTGTTTGTAATTATCTAGTGCTTGGTTTAATTAGTTACTTTTTAGTGCAGACCTGAACATAGATTTAGTTTGTCACACACATGCAATGAACAAAGGAATAAAGAAAAACGGAGCACATGCAACCTGTGAATATGACACTAAATAATGTAGTTAGTATATCTTCTGACTGTATTGGATACATTCAAATAAGGTACATTACACTCAACATGAATGACTAATTGATTAGGATGTAGTTTGGTCAGTGTGATGGTGTTTTCCTTGTCTAATGGCTATATAGTAAAAGCATATCTATAGATCAGAGATTCCCCCCTGGGGTTCCGTGGAGCAGTCCCTGTGGATCCATCTAGCTGCCCGCACTTACTGTGCGGCCCGCGATGGCTTTCCTGGCTCTCCCCCCCCAGAGCCCGCACTCAGGACTACAGCAGGGTAGGATCTCGCTCTAGCAGTGCGGCACTTCCGGTGCCTGCGGCTAGCTAGAGCGAGCACGTGCGTGCAGTCCTGCCTACTCTGATTATCTGCTGCCAGCTCGCCACTGCCTCCTGCTCGCCACTGCCTCCTGAGGTAGGTAGGAGGGAGATGTGAGATACAGTAGACGGGAGTGATGTGAGATGCAGGGGGGGTGTATATGACGATGATGAGGGGTGCTGGGGGAGATATGAGGATGATTGTGGTGGTGAAGGGGTTAACCAGGCCAATAATAAAGGCATTATGCCCGGCTGGTTACCCCCAAACCTTGTTGGGGAATGAAGGGGTAAAATTATATGGTCACAACAATGCCATGCTTCCCCTATATATCAACTGTAATGTCCCCTGGAACATACTGTGAAAAGTGTCAGTTCTGCAGGTCAGGAACTTGCTGCAGTCCTATTAATGTATGATGTATGTGCAAAATGTGTTCGAGACACAAGGGGGAGCTCTTAGCGCTGTGCCAAGCGTTAATTGCGTAGGCGTGCCTGCGGTTAGCGGCTACGTTGAAGCTCTATATCGCTTCCTAGACTGCACACCGCTCACAGAAAGCCTGAGCCACAAACTCAAGTGGTTATGTGGATTGCGGTCTAACTGGTGCCTAAGCGCAACAATGTATCCAGCACTCTTGTTATCCACTTAAGTTAATTGGTGAAGTGCGTCTGCAGTTACCGATCAGATCCAGCAATGATACCCGGCTTGTAACCCAGAACGATTATAGGTCAAACCGCAGACCACATCACAGAGCCGATTCAATTAATTGGCTAACATGGGTTAGGAAGGAGCTAGCACTCTAATTTTTGGAATGCAGATAGTTGAGAATGTAACATACACATACATGTTGTTTTTGTAACACCCACACATACAGAGACCATATATAAAAATAAAATGTGTTTCAGCTATGTTATAAAATGCAGAAGCAGGAACCCTTGCCGTCAGCCCGGCAATGAATCCATTAACATGTCAATATGTTAAGGGTGGATGGAGCTGAGGGATTTTTCATCTCCGTACTTCAAAGGGCACCCTGCTGAGTTTGTGCCCCAGTGTCTAGAGAAGTCCGGAGTTGAAAAGCCTCAGAGACCCTAGGTGTTAGGGCGGACGGAATATTGCAAAGTACCAGGTAGTGGTGCGAAGTATGGGCTATCAACACTTGGTAGCCAAACCCCAGACTTACTGTCGCCAGGTAAGGGGTTGGGCCCGGTATGCTAAGCAGCTTAGATGCCAAGTTGGCGCATGCTCTTAGCAAACCGGGAAGCGACTTCTGCCCGTTTTGTGAGCTACTGGCAAGTCTGGGATAAGTGGGAAAAGTTGTTCCCACGAGAGGATTGGCTGGGTAGGTTAGAGATCGGACCCTTAACCCTATAAAAATGCCTGCAGCCCAGTCCTAGTTAGATTAATCCGAGATTCACCAAGATCCGTCCAAGTTACAGCGTTAGCGGTTCCGGAGTGTGAGGGGTTAATTACATCGTAACCAAGGATCGCGCCCCTCTTCCATAATTCGTTTGAGCTAAGGATTCCCGAACTAATCCTGTAAGGACTTAACGAAAAGATTTCCTCCGGCGGAGATACAGGGGTGGCAACTTGCGCCCCTAGCCAAGGATTGTCGCACGGCTCAAATCGAGCACCCACTCGCATGCGTGCCGGGGTGCCCAATCCTTGCTAGCCTTTGTAAAGGCTTAGGGTTACTTGTGTAGTCTCTGCAAGGGATTCATGGACCATTTTTAGGCTCACTTGAGCCCTCACAAAGGACTGTGATCAAGTTATTTTTCATGAGTACTTTTGCCCTTTTTATGTATGTTTCTCTGAGTGTTTGATTTATGCTGTTTTTGTGTTATACTGCCTCATAAAAAAAAAACAAAGATTACTATGTGCTCCTGAGTCTGGCTAGTTGTAACCAGTGTCTCGTGCAGCACCAAGAGACTAGTACAGGGTTGATCCCACCTTCAAGGGTTCTGGTGGCAGTGGTTAAGCAAAGGCTTAGGGCACAGTGTGGGGACCTCTGGTAGTAAGGCAGCCCATTACGTTGACAATAAGAATTACAAATACTGGGTGAGAACAAATGGTCCATCAAGCCTATCCTGTAATCCAAGTGGCAAGTACTCGAGGCTTCTGGGTGAGTGCATCACTCACTCTCTCCCTCTAGATATGTCCATCCTGCTGGTATCCATCCATACAGAAGATGGTAGAGGCTAATATTAGCATCCATTTTTTTAAATACAAGAGTATCAAATGTTAGTACCCACATTTTCACATAAATAAGTCAAAATGTATTTACAGTAAGAATACCTGGATTTTATTGAGGAGGTACTTGAGTTCATCAGAATTTCCAGCGTAAAGATAAGAATTAAAGTCACAAATCTATTGGGATCAGGGTAAAGTTGCATGGTGTACCTAAAAAATTTGAGAAACAATGGAAAAAATGATATTAATATGCGGATAGTTTGTATTGTCTTCAAAGATAATAAAACAGTAGTATATTTGATTATCTATTATCCAATAATTAATATGCTCCATAAAAGGAAAGGTTTGAACAGAGGGGTTTGTTCTGTATAGTACTTTCATGGTTAGCTGTTATGTACTGTATAAGCGTGACTATATCTAATGTATCTATTACAATTGGTGTGGCTCCAGGTCCATAGAAATGGTTTGTCCCTGGTTCAGTGCACTGGCAGGGAACTGGAATACAGATTATTGGAAAAAGTGTATTTGCACATGTTTTCCAAAGTATTGGGTAACCAATTAATTGAGCTATAAACCAGATACACAAGTTTAGGGTGTAAAAAGTAACACAAACTTACCACTAAACTGTTTGTGAACTCTCTGTACTACACAATATGATCTTCACATTTACAGTAGTTTGTTAAATCATTTTCTTTCAACATAAAAAGATAAACGAGGCAGGAAATTAATCATATATGTATCATGTTGGTCGTTACAGTACCTTTTTTGATCAAGTTTTCTAAGTGAAAACTGTTTCACTGTATGTAATGCTGTCCTACTTTCTGTATATTTGGATTCCAAGTTAATCATATACTTTTTTTTTAATCAATATAATTTCAGTTTCTACAGTTTTAATGCAGCATAGTGTGTGTCCGTGTGTGTGTCCGTGTGTGTGTCCGTGTGTGTGTCCGTGTGTGTGTCCGTGTGTGTGTCCGTGTCCGTGTGTGTGTCCGTGTCTGTGTGTGTGTGTGTGTGTGTGTGTGTGTGTGTGTGTGTATACTCATGTAAGCTGATATTGAAGTAGCACTGACTTTACCTTATACAGTAAACATTATAAATAAAAAATAAACATCCAGTCGAATATTTGTTTTCCATTCTGGAATAATCATCTACATAATTGCAGTTGTGTTTGACTAAATGAAAGTTGTTGTGAAGATTGATTAATTGTTACCTAATTATATTGTTAAATTAAGTGCATGGATACTTAAAGTTAGGAGGAATTTACCTTGAAGTTTAAAATGTAAGCAATAGTTAATGTTAGTACAGCTAGTGGACTAGCTGCAAGGTTAGACCCAGAGTATTGCTGTGATCACCAGTTTACAAAGATTGTAATTAACTTTCAAGCAAAATGCAAATAGTTATTTCCATTCTCCCGTTCTATTTAACCTAACTTGGTATTTAGGTTTTTATTTTAAAAAGTACATTGAACCTTAACTGGCTAAATGTTTGATAATAATTACATATATTACAATGACATAATATTACCTGAGATTCTTTAACCAATAAATAAAGGAAGGCAAACTGAGCAGGATAACCCATAAGAGTAAATTCATGATTGTAATATGCATCTTTAAGCTGTCAGCAGCGCTGGTAATATTTAAATTAGAAGGCAGGCTGCTTATGCTTAACGTCTGTTGCCCTATAACGGAGATGTCGGCAGAAGAATCAGAGGTCTTAGTAGTGTTTTCATTAGAAAGATCTTTAGTTTCTTCAGTATCAGGAGCATACTTTGGAACCTACACAAAAATAGATAACAATACATCAAATAGAAGAAGCACTAAAATGTAACATTACAGTACAACCCATTATAAACACACATTCACTTTGCTGACAAATTGAATTGTTCCAGAACATGATGCAAATGTACTGTAGCATCTGCTAATATCACAATGTTAAACAGTATATATCAATTCTGAATTATAAGATTTATTACAGTAAAACTGGAAGTATTGAACTAATGTAAAATTGCACACAGCCTTACAAAACTATCCATTCTACCACTGCAGATAGAATTTCAGCCAATGCCATAATCTTATGATTGTGTACTGCAGGAGAACCATGATCAGATCAGTTGTTGAATATTAATGTTTTCTATCATGATTAAAATATACTTATTGGCTTTCTATCAGTCAGTTATCAATCTTTGATTTATGTATCAATCTTTCATTTGTGATGTATTTTGTTTACTGCAGTATCTGTTGCTGCTTAATTTTTAGGAAAGAAAATAGATATAGGGTTATGGTTAGGGAGGAAAACAGCATTATTATATGTACTACTGCTTTATAGGTTTTGTTTGTTTTTAACATAATCAGAACTGACTATGTCCCCAGGACCTTCCCAGTTCCTAAGATTTTTGGATAGTGTCACATTAGCAGCTAGAAGAAAGCTGCGACATGATCAGGATATGATACGGTTAGCCACAATGAATTTGATTTTTATGCGGGGAAAAAAACATACAGTATCTTGGAAACTAGATAGAGTTTCAGTACTACTGTTGAGCTCTAGGGAGTCTTTGCAAAACAAAATACCCAAGATGTGGGAGGATTGATGCTTTAAGGCAAAGGTGCGCAAACTTCTGGTGCTGCGCCCCTATGCCTGCTTTTCCCCAGTGCTCGCGCCCCCCCTTACCTTTGTGCCGCTGGGTCATGTGACATCACATGACCCCACAGCTTCATTTGACGCCACTTTGCCATGGCGAGGCGTCACCCAAAGCCGGCTGAATCATTGTATGTGAGTTACAGAGGCCTCACGCAGTCCCCCAGCATTTAATTTAAATGTTTTGGGGAAGAGCGCGGGGCCTCTGTAATTGCCGCCCTCCCCCCCAAAAAAAATCTCACAACCCCCAGTTTGCGCACCCCTGCTTTAAGGTGCTCATGCCGATGAAACACAGAACTGAATTGTTACTGAAAAGGGAATATCAGCACCTAAAAAGTAAAGTGAACTTAGAAATAGAAATAGTTTAGTGTTATTTTCATCTTTATGCCTCTTCACACAATATTTTACATCACATTAAAATTTCAGGTCTTTGGCAGATCTGGCAGAATGACTGGCAACTAATCTGTACACATTTCTCTGCATTACTAAACACATGGGCTAACACTATTTGACAAAGGGGATGGAACGAAGTGCGCTACACAGAAACACAGCCTGCAAGGGGGGACAATCAATACATGCACCACTATCTGGGGGATTATGCTACTGTATATGGTACTAGTAGAGCAATCTCTAATGGTAACTGTACCATAAAGCAGGGGTTGAATGACATGGGCCAATCCCTATAGAGGTGCAGAAAGTATCATAACCAATGCTAACCCTGCTATGACACAGTGAGTTGTAGCAAAGTGTGCACATGCACAAAAATGTAATAATAAAATCCACTGTCCACAAGTGTAGCAATACAATTGGTTCAATGCCTATAAATAAAAGTGGATTGGAGTTGAGTAAAGTTCAAGTCCAAAGTGCTGACTGGAAGCTGCCCCAGAGCCACGGATCACCAATCCTGAATGTAGAACAAGACAAACACAAAAAACAGGGGCGCTTGTATACAAGCGTCCCTGTTTTTTGTGTTTGTCTTGTTCTAACACTATTTGCCTTGTTCTCTGCTGGAAAGGAAGCAGGGACGATAATTTGAGGTAAAAAATAAACAGCGGTCAGAGGGAGAGAGGGATATGTGGATATTGGAAGTCAGTGGGTGACGTGGGGGGAAAGTGACATGTGGGAAACTGACGTGGCGATATTAGAACTGAGTGGGTGCCATTTGGGGGGCGTGTGTGGGTGACATATAGGGGAAGAGCGAGTGGCATACAGTATGGGGGGAAATGTGTGACAGGGGGAGGAATGGGGGACATAGGAGAGATGGGCGAAAGACTGTTACATAGGGGAGTGGGCAACATTGAGGGTAGTGGGAGACAAGTGAGAAATATGACTTCCTTTCCCTCCTGATCCCTAAAAATGGGGTCCATAGTGAGGCCTGCAGCTGTGCAAACATGTAGAAGGCAGGGGGGAGGGGAGGAAGAGGCAATAATTGTCAAGCTAGTATGACCCAACTACGTGCATGCGACTAGCCCCACACCGGTGGTTCCCAAAATATTTTCAGGTTGCGCATTTGCACCTACAGTAGCAGCATACATCAAGGTGTAACTGGGGGGACAGAGCATTGTGTAGGAGGACAGATAACACCTACAAAGAATTGCCCCTGAAAGGCAGAGATAGGGGATTGGCCTAGATATAGCCTAGCATTCCCACTTAATTAATAAACGGAGGCATAGTTGCACTTTTAACATTTATATACTTACTTCCTTAAGGGTATTTGCATTTCTTCTTACAACAGAATATAACTCAATGACCTGTAGAAAAAAAAATATATATATATTTAGTTTTAAATCCTGTATGAGGATACAAATTGGGTCCAATCTAATACCAAATTGAACGAATGACAGATATGTTTAATGCATTAAAACTTGGTAATTGATACATTTAATTATTAAACCTACATTCAAGTATTTAAATGTCTAACAGGGAAGAAAAACGAAGCACCAAGTCCAGCTGTAGAATAGCAATAACACCAACAGGGTGTTATTGTCATTCTACAGCTGGACTTGGTGCTTCCGTTTTCTTCCCTGTTCTCAATTCTGTTACCAGCATACGGATGCACATTCACCCTGGACACTGAACCACTAGGACTTACTGCTTATGTGGTGGAAGATTCCCACCAGTAGTTCGTTCCATTTGCCTTATTACAAACTTTGTCATAGATGTTTCTTCTACCGTCCCCTGCGGGTGGTGCATGACATTCCTTACACCTGGTCTGTGGGATTGTCATTACCAGGGCTGATTCCTAGAGACCTAATAACTATATTCATTCAAGGGGTGTTCCTTTTATTCACTCAATTGGCTCAAGATTGTCTGAGAAACCACACACCTTTTTTTTGATTAAATAACTTGAAATCGTTTTTTTATAGGTTGTCCTGCAAATGTCTGTAAATCGAATCTAAAGTTTAGGGTACATCCTCTCTGTTAAGCTAGTGCTCATACAGAGAGTGAACACAAGGTGACCTTAATATTGGGTGAGAAAATGTTGGGACCATCTTCATAGTAGAAGAAAAAGGAAATAGTAGCTTTCTAAAATAACTCTTATTTGAAATAGTAGACTTGCCTACTAAACCATACTTTACTTTTTGTAACTTAATTTTATGGGTTCTTGCAAGATATAAAGATACATAGTTGACAAGAAATTCTCTTACAATGGCAGAACATCTTCATTACCACATATTCCGTCCCTTAAGTATATAAATCACATAAATTGGGAATAAAGGGGGAGGCATGAGGGTGTGGGGGGAGGGTGGAAGGTGCCGTCCGTCTTTCCTCTACAACTAATGTGAAGGACGTCCTGCTCGCCGCTCCAGTCTGGACCGGAGGGTAGTCTCCCCCGCGGCCCGGCAAAATCTAATAATCTAAAGGACTCCTCTGTTCTATTTGCCGAGTCTCCCCTACGCACTATCCCCATCAAGGGAAGAACGCACTTCCTTACTATCAAAGCATAATCGTGGCAATGTTGAGCCCGGGGATTCTGTCTGGGCAACTATTGCAGCCAGACTTTTTGGAATTAGAGGCCAGCGTCATAACCAAAATCGTTAACACTTTTCCATCTGGCATCCAAACCAAATTCTAGTACTAATTCTCGGGTCTGGATGGAACCTTCTAGCTGCTTCATAATGCTGCTAATCTGCCACCTCTTGGCCATGAATGGCAACTAATTTGCACTCGACCATGGATAGACCTTTGTGTTGGCTTATTTAACAGAAATATTGACGGATCTAAGGGATTGTGAGGCCCACATCCTCTGAAGTCAATCTCGAATTTGTGTCCCATAGGGCACCAACCTGGGGCAAGACCAAAGCATATGTACAATCTGCTGCCTGCCTCCACATGTTCGGGCACACAGTGAGTGCTCTGGTGCTACTGCCTGTCAAATTTGGATAATTTAGTGGAGCCGAATACCATCGCATTAAAACTTTATTAGCGTTCTCGTTAATGTCGTGCAAAATCAAGCTCTTAGCTGCCGCTGTAACTCTCCTCCCATTCCCTCTTCTAGTGTCCTCTCCCAAGTCAATTCCCACAGGGACACATATATTTATATTTCCTGGTATACTCTGGGCCAGAACAGGTTACTCTCTGTATATCCGAGATGTACGTTCCCCTTTGTGTCGGTTTCAATGTACAGAGCTTTATTTGAAATTGTCAATGGAGGGCGGGCCGAGATTTGTTATAAAAAGCTCTGATCTGATGTATCTAAAAAATTCTAAACACGTGGATGTATTTTTTGACTTAATTTGTTTCGAATTTGTTATCTCATTTTTCCTCCAAAACTCTAAGTCTAGTTAACTCCAATATTTTTCCAATTGCCAAAATCTTGCATTTAGGGCCGGAGCGCAAATCCTGGTTTCAAAATAAGTGTGTCATAAGGGAATTTTGGAGGTCAACGCATCTAATTTCCGCTGACTCCATCAGGATAGCGGAGTATCTGATAGATTTTTAGTGTCTGAATTATGCTGAGCACTGACAGACCAATAGTCTCCGACCGCGATCTCATTTATTTTAAAATTCCTGCGCTGCGCTCTATTTCCTCCTCAAAGAATGGGCATCTTCCTACACTTTGCCTCAGGTACCACCCCCAGACCATGGACCAGACCGAGAGGACGAACAGACCTTGAGCATACCAAACTAATGCTCATTCAGTACAAGGTACAATAGTTAAGTCGGATCCATCCGCGCTCACTCCTCTATTGGTAACCCAGGTTTCTCCCTTTTTCAGGGACCGGGTTATGAATACCTGAGGCATAGAGGGATTGTGAAGAGTGGATTTGTTGTTGGTAAAAAATAAGATAATTTTGTTTTGAAGGAATCTCAGGAAAAGTACGGTCTGCCCCAAACTGAGCTGTTTAAGTATTTGCTGGTCCGCAATTTGTAAGGCCAGGTTTCCAGGTATATGTTCCCTATGACCCACACGATTCGAGACTGTATGTAAAACAAGGACAGATCAAAAGGGCTTTATCATCCCATCTGTACATGGTTAATCATGAAAAAGGATACTCCTGCTAATGATTATAATGTGGGCTCTGGACTTCAGACAGAGATAACGAGGGGGACTGGGAGGATATATTGGAAGAATGCGGGTTAAAACTCTATTTGTACGGCAACAAAGAGAATATAATAAAATGTTGTTAAATTGTACTACACAACCCGAGAGGAAAGCAGTGGTTCCTGGAGACCTTAGATAGGTGCTGGAGGGGGTGTGGAAGACAGGTGATCTGCGCACTATTTGGTGGTATTTCCCGCCAATGCCGACTACTGGAGGCAGTATTGAAATTAATAAAAGAAGTGTGTTGGGTATCCGATCCCGTCTATTACTAATTATTTGTAAGGCATCGGGGACCACGTCCTTTGCGACTGGTTCCCTCCATACCTAGTGCTAGCTGCTGGCATGTCCGCCAGCATATCTCTCACTCTCTGCTGCACTATTGCGCCTCAAACCGCTCTATTACAGAGCGTGGCTTACCCGCAGCTTCTCCGCCCCTGCCATGGAGCTTGTGCTCCGCCCCCTGGGACGCGCCACCAGCTGCTCGTCAAAATTCCTCTGCGCAGCACTGTGACACCTTCGCTTACCCCCGCCTGCAGTGTCAACCTCATTTGTGCCTCGTCTCCTGTCGCTAATCTCAGCTTCCCTGTGGCCAGCTCCCCGCTCCACCCCCTGGTCTCTTGCCTATATATACCCCCTGTTCGCTCTCAGTCAGTGCTCAGCATATTCGGGTAGCCTCACTGCTCAATTGTGCCTGCCTTGTTCGTCTTGTCTGTCAGATTACACTCTTGTGACCGACCCGGCTGTAAGTGAACCCCTCTGGATATTGACCACGGCTTACCCTCGACTACGGCGACTCTACACACCCACTGATCACGACAAACGGAGCTTGGAATCCTACCATCATATACATCCCAGACCACGGCTACACGGACTTCTACGATTCTACTCTCCATCCAATCCCAGACTGCAAGTAATAGACAATTAACCCTCATCTCTCCAACCAGACCCGGCAACGCTAGACAATCCGCCTTCCAGGCACGCTTTCCGCTCTGCGTGGGGTGCTGGCTTTGTACCTCCCCCTCAGTACCGGGGTCCTGCATTGTTGTTGTGGGTAGCGGAGCGTTACATTATTCTAGCCAGAGACCTATGAGAATGTTAATCACTGCACACTCAAATTCTTTTGCATATGCAGTACTAACGGCGGCTAGTTTGTGCTGCGGCAGCGGTGTGCTGCGGCAGTCGGCGAGGAAAAGAAACACCACCCTGCAGAAGAGAGGTTTTGGAAGGTTTAACGAGGTTCAATTAATGGAGAATCTCCACTCATTTCTGAACATAACTAAAGGACGGGTCTGTGGAACTTTTGACTGTGTTGGATAGGGCGGAGAGGACTAGCTGAGGGAGCCACCAACCTCTACACTAAGGAAGGTAATGCGGGGAATGACCCCAGAGGGGAGCAGGGTTCCTGAGTGAGTTGTAGTATGTTCATCTATATACTGTAATGTTGTATGAGATAAATGTGATTGTTAGTTTGTAAAAATTCTTACAAAATATAAGTTAAAAGAAAGATTGGGAAAATTGGTTAAGGAATGTATGACTGAGATCTAGGTAAGGCTTAGGAGGGCCTACCATTGAGGCAAATGAAATAGATACAGGAAGTGAGGGTGGTGTTGCTACAAACAGCCAAATAGATGAAGAGGTTTGAGGCTATGATGCATAGTGGGGGTGGGAAGGTTTTTAGCCATTTCAATATCAAACCAAAGGGATAATAGTTTAGAGTTTAGTGAAAAAAACAAAAATGTTTGCTTTAGAACTTGATAGAACCTGTTATTGGCACTTTACCTTAAGCAAGTAGCGAAGAAAAACGTAAGAGAGAAAATGTGGCCACAAGTCCACAAAACAAACAAAAGCCAAGATAGGTCACAGCGTATCTTCTGGGAGTATTAATCTTCTTTCTCTTTAGGACAAATCTGCTGGCCTGCATAAAATAGATATTTTAACAACTGATATACACCTGACATGAAACTGAAATGGTCATGCTATCTGCTGTACCTTTATGTATATTTTATTAAAAAAAATATTTTTTTTTTTCCGATAGTTTTGATAGTTTTCAACAATAGTACAAGTAATAGACTAATATATCCGACACAATATGACCATATAAACTTATCCTCTCCCGATAGTGTAGTATCAAGTAGAAATTCAAACAGTCTTAGGCGAGCACACCACACTACCGGTTATACTCAAGCTGCAGGTAATTTAGACTTGAGATCTGGCCTATTTCAGTACATGTTGCGGGATTGGCTCTTACTGAGTAATATATATACTATGTTGTGGGGAAGAAGACGCAAGAACAGGGAACGTCACACATTTGAAGGACAAGGAGGGGACTAGGAGGGGACGACGAGGAGGGGGGAAGAGGAGGGAAGGGGGGGTATCTCTACTGGGACGTAGGGTGGTCCCGATGAATTCGGTGCTGGGGGTGGCCGGGAAAGACAAACTTAAGGTCAGTGTTCTGCCTCTGCGTGTTTTAGTTGGGCTTCCCTCGCCTCGTCGGTCTGGGGGTTTTTCCTCTGCTTGCTTCATTGTGTCTCTTCTTATTCGCTGTATTTAAGTAAGACTCAGTGTTACTCCCGCTATCTCCTGTATCTATCTTACCATCATCAACGCTTCGTTGTCCTCACGGTCCTCAATTTTTGCTTTAAAAATCCACCGTGGGATGGAGTGTGGTCAACTCCCCTGCCTCTGTGCCTTAATTGATTCTATGTATTTCTGAGCCCATTACCTGGAGGAGTTTAACTACCCGTCGGGCTTTTGGATATAATGCCATTCGTACTCCCCTCTAAAAACGGGTCCTTTAATCTCGAATTTCTTTCTTCTGCTTGGTTTTGTCTAAGACTGCCCAGTCTATTCCTGTCCAACCCTTTTCTCATCGAGACTGAGACTTAGAAGAAGAGCTCTGGTCCAAGGAAGGATTACGAAAATGGTCCACTATAATTTATTCTTTATTCCTAGTCGTTATCCGCGCCTTGTCCCCTACCCAACCGCCGCCCATCCAAATCGCCAACCTTGATGCGAATCATGAATCATCTCAGGCAATAGGGGATTTAACTATTTGCCAAGATTTTGCTGACTAAATTTCAGATCGTTGTTTAAGAAAGCGAGAATCGGGCGGGATACTGATCTAGTATTTTGGTTATTTGTTTTGGCATGTGGTTAACTTGATGTTTGTTGTCTTAGGGGGACGAAGAGGGGAAAGTGGCGGGAGGGAAATCGCAAGAGAGGGGGGGGAGAACGCCACCAAGTTTCGAGCTTCTCAACTACACACCCTCTAGAGTTTTAAGTGTGAAATAGCTATACTCTTTGACGTGTCCTCGTCAGTCCTCGGTCTCCCTCCCCGTGTAGTCTCGGCCTGCGCTCCTAGTATTTCCAGTGCTGTCGTGCAGACCTCTGTCAGCGATCCCAACTCAAAAAACTTTCCCACTTTGTTTCCGCACCCTTACCTCCCTCTCCCCACTCCCCATGACATTCACTTCTAACCTTTGATCCCTTGCCTCTCCCACTCTCGAGACAATTATAATAAACCTTGGGTGCAAGATCCAGATACAAGTATAATTTGATTCTTCATTTGACCATTAAACTTTGGGGGGTACGATATTAACATTTACCTATTTCAACATAAACTCAGAATGCGGAGGACAAAGGGATGAGGGGAGTACTCTGAACCACATCCTTACTTTGTTTTGCTTAGACTGATGAATATCTTGTTAACGCCCCTCTGATCACGATCTGATATCTTGTCTAACTCTCATCAATATCCATGGTGGTAAACCAGGTAATACAGTTTTGGTCTCACATTGAACTCCATCGCTTTTAACAAATACAGTGATATTTAAACCATATTACCTTTTCCCATCAAAGAAGACAGTAAGCAGGGTAGGGGGTGTGGAGGGGTGCAATAATGGATGGTGCAGAAGAGTAATAACCCCAACCTTAACCCATCCTTCTTGTTGTAACGAATTTACGATTGTTAATGATAATTAGTGGATCAAACTCTGGTAGACCACTGCACTGCAAGGCAGGGGCTGATCAAACAAAATCTAGATAAAATGTATTTCGGGATGAAAAACCAGAGTTCATAAACTTTTACTTGTCATTCTGTACCCACCATCTCTTTCAAAACACTAGCAAGGATATTAACACACAGATTACTTTTTTCCTTTCCCATAACCCCTATAGACACACGAATAGAAACAGCAAGGAGGAAAGAACTTTTTGCGTACGTTCTCCTGCGACTGCTCACTATCGCTTATTTTCATTGTTTTAATCTTATCATTATGCAACTGCTCGGCTACCACGTACTTTTATATCTCCAAAAACAAATCGAACAATCGATCGATAGACCTATATCTCTGTGAAGACCATATAAATACATATTTGTTCTGTAGTTACTCATAACTGCTAAATCCACCAGCTAGAACAATATTAACGTTTTTCCGTAAACACCGTATGTGATTAGTGAGGGGGGGGAGTTTAGGTGGCCAATGTAAAAAAATGTGAGGCAGGCCATGGAATGAGCTCCTTTCATTGGGGTGTTTTGTGGGGCAATGGAAATTTATCCTCAATTTCTGAATTTTGGTTGTGGGGGAGTTCATGTTGTCCCCCCACGTGTTGTGCTGCTGGCGTAGATAGCGCCAAGGACACTGTTCGACGCGCGCCCCACTGCAGGGAGGACTTAGTTCACGCCCCTCATCACGAGGTGCGCTCTCATTATTTCCCTTCTTACACGCCCCATCTCTGTTTCTAGCTCTGCTGCCTGCTTGTCTTTCCGATTTCCGGCTCTCTACCAATACACGCGACCACGGCAGACCGACACATCCGCCACCCTCTCTTTTCTCCCTCTCCCCCGGGCCCCCCCCCCCCCCCCCCCCCCCCCCCCCCCTTGCTCCTGAGAACTGGGGCTATTGGTGGGAAGCGCAGTACAATCAAACTTTTTATAAACAAATCTACCCAACTTTTTTTAGTAAAACAGTTTATTATCTCTTAACTAGCACATAATTAAAGGCCAAGAACGTCTTAGAAACTGCATAGCTTTACACTTGGGTACTTTAATGGGACCTTATAAAAAGTGTCTGTTGAGCCCAGTCCAATATATTAACCACTGCAGAACGGTCGAGGAAACTGTCGACGCAGCCTATCCAACTTCACGATGATACGCTAAAGTCAGTCACTTTATGGGCTCCCTACTTCCCGAACCCCCTGGTATATAGAATCTTATAAAATAACAGAAGGTCCCGCGCTCACTGTATAACAGTACAAGCTCAACTACAAGAGTATGTCTGAAATATGCACATAAGTTTGTAATGAGAACGACAAGGAAAAAATGCACTTGATCTTGCACCAAAACTCAACATGGGAAACCCAGTCTTGGAAGGGAGGCACGGGCAGGAGACGAATGATGGACAAAACTACCAAACAAGAAAGGGTGGCAAAAACACCACCACTAAAACTCTAAGGGAAGGGTTACTGTCCCGGTGATGCAACGACCAGATAATGATCGGCCACTAACCTCGTTTCTTCTTATCCATCAAGCCCTTCGAGTATACCGCTGCACAATCTGATAGAGCAGATAGGACAAAAAAGGGACCAAGGAGAGGTACTTACCTATATCACTCGACTCACCCTAGTAATACAATGCAAATAGCGCCCATGGACAAACAGATTAAGTAACAACGAACTACTTGCATCACGTATAAGGCTTCTGTGGTAATCCATATACAGCACATGATTTCTCCATTAGTTCTGAATTGCTACTTTGTGTTCTAATTCACATGGCCCTGAAGCTCATATTGATATGTGTCATCCTTATTTATACAGAGCGAACCATTATAAACGTGATATATACCGGGGATCCTTTATCTGGAATATTGTCTGCATAAGGTATTATTGCATTGTACTTTGTTGTTCGTGTTGCAGTATTAAAATGTAACCGTTACACAAACAGGCATACGCTCCCTGGACATTTGCTGCCACAAATGCACACCACATGTGGCAATTTGCACAGTGAAGTGTCAATGTGTTTATCACATTCATGATCATTGTTGCACCACGGTCGATTTATAAATAGCATTTCGTGTTGACTTTTAAAAAAAAATCCTTTCACTGGATCTTTTTTATTTTTAATATTATCATAAATGCAGTGAATCTTGGTAACTATTGACAGTGTCCTGAGTTCGGACCAGTTATAATATATCTCGTAAATTAATCCGGATTTCCAGTTCATTAGTGATGTCCATTGACTATATGCATATTCGAGCCAGTGAAACACTATATAACATTAAACGATGCCCCTTAAATTTTACGATAGTATATTAAGGCAGTGTTTGAGTTTTTTCTTTCTTTGTATTCGGTGTGATTAAGATTATATAGGGACAAGTATTATATTCATAGGGTAAAAGTATAGAAGAACATCATACTTTGCATTAATACCATTGATCAGTCATTGTGTAACTTGTATGCATACGTATTAATCCTTTTATTTGGATATTCTAACCATAGCAGATAGCGTTTATAAGTCTTCTGTTTGCCAATGCGGGGAGCTTAATCTGAACCATTTACGAAATATGGTAGGAGTTCTAGAATTAACTTACCAAATTTCAGCATCGGCAGACAGACGTACAAATCCCTTCCGGAGGAGGCACATCAAACAAGGGGACTGGTCTAAAAGGCAACAACACGATCAGTTGTATCCTTCACTCATTACGTTTATAAGACCACGCAACAAAACAATCTGCGAGCCAATAAACAAACGAATTTGAATTCCACACGAGGAATGGCAAAAGCCCTTTGATTCAACTAGGATCCCTTATACTAAATTAGGAGAATGCAATTTACCGGTAATATCTCGCTGAGAGCAGGAAAACCCTTAGAACAACAATACCGGGAATCCTTTCGGCTTCTGTCCCTTATTTTGTCCTGATTTCTTTTCTTCATTTCCTTCTGTGCCTAGTCTTTTAGGCCGCCTCGGGATTCTGGTCGCTATATATTACCGCATTTTCCTAATCCTTTTGTTCGGGGGGAGAGGAAGAGGAACTAAAGCTGAAAGTTGGCATCAGCCGATATTGCTGAGTGATTAAGCCTCAAAGATTGCATAGCATTAGTAAGTGTTGTCTGTACTGTGCTATGGCCCTAACTAATTTCTTGTTTTGACGTACCACCCAAATTCTTTTCTATTCTCTATTGTATTTTTCGTTTGTCTTTCTGTGTTATGCGAGTCACAAGAAGTAGCCTGATTCTTTCATTTGGGGATTGAAGAACACAACAACTCTTAGGCTGAATATATTTTAAGTAATAATCCCCTCAGAACATGCATTACGGGCCAATAAACCCTGGCTGGAAGGAGTTTTGAAGCCACCGAGCGAGCCGGATGGACTTTAACGCCCAGCCAGGGCCATTATTGGCCAGTTACTGCCACTGTTCTGAGGGGATTATTTACTATTAATCAGCGCAAATGTATGCTTTTTCATAACTATAGACCTTTGTAGATGTTATTAGATTCCTAAGATTAACATTAAAAATAAATGTAGTTAAACCGCTACAATTAAAGACACACCATACTACCCTTTACGCTTACACTGCAGCATTAATCCACACAGCAATCGCCCCTCGCGCATGTCCACTCTCGCTTACACACACACACACACCAACAACAGCCAACACACACACAGAAAATACCCTACTTTTTCTTTCCCTCCCCCTTTTGTATTTCGAACCCACGACACAGCAGACTTTCAATTCCGTCCACGTCTTCTATTCTCTGCCTTGGCCTCCTTCACACACAAACACAACACACCCCACACACCACTGCATTCATAACACCACACAACCCTCTGAAAGCTACATACTCACATTGAAACACATACAAACTGCATCATACACACACAACGGCACACAACACACCACACACACACACATCACAACACACACACCCTACACTCACACCACCACACACACTCACGCAAGTGTACACAAAAACTAAGCAAGCCTAACACACAACAAACTGCAAGCTAACACCCACACAAACTTCCTATCATACACACATCACACACACACAAAACTGCCCCTTACACAACTGCAGCTACACACATACCACACATCAAACTGCCTCCCCATATCCACCTGCGCAACACGTATACAAACTGCAGGCGACACACACAATACAACACACACACTACACATCCACAAACTGCCGCTACAACCACACAAACCTGCAGCTACACACAACACACCAACCGGCAGCTACACACACCTACAACACCACAAACCTGCCACTTAACCCACACATACAACACCAACCTGCAGCTCCACTAGACATACAGAACTGCTGCGTACCCCAGTGTGCAGACCCACTTACCTTTGCAAGCTACACTCTCTCTCCTCCCTCCTCTCAAATAGTCTTCAGCTCTGTTCATGGAGTGAGGGGGGGGTGGGGGGAGTCAACAGCATGCTGCCTCTTCCTGCCAATACCCTCCCTTTCTCGAGCTGTTCTAAGCTGTTGCATGGAAATATTAACACATTGGAACTAACACAACTGCAAGTGCAACGAATTGCCGCTATGCATTACTGAAGACTAATGCCGGCAAACTAATTTTTAATAACCAATATCAGAGAAGCAGGGATTTTCAATAATGTGCCCCCGAATCTTGACAGCTTCGCCTATAAATGTTCATACATATACAAGTCCCCTTTCTAGAGAAGACCTCACTAATCAACAGAGAATCAGAACGATGTAAGTAAAAAATAAAAATAACATTCCCTTACCATTATTCTTCAAGACTATCCATAAGGATGAATAAACTTCTAAAGATGTTGATTTGAAAAATATGCGCAACTCCCTTATGCTCTAAGCCTAGTCCCAACCATGAAGAGGGAACAAGATGCCATTGGAAACAAGCCCAAGAGAATCCAACTGTACTGCATCATTTCCTGGTACGCATATAGTCATCCCATGGCGATGTTTGACCACTATAACTGTGGAAAGAACTAAAAATAATGTCGAAAATCGATATTTTCAGTCTTTGAATAGGGAAGTCAACCAATAAGTGTTTCCCTTAAACCAGTGTTTCTCAACTCCTACTCAGGAACCCAAGCAAACCCAGAGGTTATGAACATACAATCCTTTTGCTAAACATTGTTTGTTTTTGGCCTTTTTAATGAGACGCACATTACCCAACTGCTGGGGGATTGTTTTGTACCACCAGCATTTTTATATTATACTTTTTTTATTTTTTAACATATTACACTTGTTTCTTCTGCGCATCAAAATTCATTTAAAATACCCGTACTGGGCAACCAAGTGTGATAAAAAATCTATTATGTGGAAATGTATATGATGCCGCCTCCAAACCATAATATGTGTGGATGTTGAGGTTCAGAGCTTCCAAGGATGTTAGTGGTTGTCAATTAAAAACATGTAGTACTGCAAATATAGTTTCTCCAGGACCACTAAGTCTACTAGGAAGTTTGATCTGCTATTTGAGGTATACAAGAAATGTTAGAACGGTAGAACACAAGGACATCAAACAAAACAATATGCTAATAACAATAGAAGTCACTAACAACGCAGGATATGTAAGTTATTTTATAGGAAACGAAATACTAATTTGGTTGATATTTCTGAATGAATCTTTGCAATAGATACTGTACATTCACACAAGTACAAATATGTTTATGCACTAGGGTGCGGAGTCACTCTAATCATGGACAAACATGGCTAATTCTTCTGGTATGGAAGTCTATTTAATACAACACCAATGGGGTCTAAGATCATCATAACAGTGCATTTCCTTCCTCATTACGTCATCATAAAAAGTTCTGAACCCTCTCTGGCTAAATGGTCATATCATATTCCCTCTTAAGTAATTTGGAGGCATGAGTTGAGAGGGTCAAGAAGTGTTACTCCTTAATTAAAATGTTACCACGTCCCAACATTCACAAAATCAAAAATGGCTATTCTATGCTTAGCATAAAAATCCTGGTACACAGGGATGTATGTATCTTACAATTTCTATGCTGCACTAAGAAGTGACTCTCTCTCTCTCTCTCCTCTCTCTCCATCTCTCTCTCGTCTCCTCTCCCATCGTCTCTCTTCTCCTCTCATCCTCTCCTCTCTCTCTCTCCTCAACTCATCTCGCTCTCGTCCTCTCTCCTCCTCTCGAACTCTCCATCCTCGTCTTGGCTCTCCATGATCATACTCTCTGGCATCCCCATCGTCCCTCTCTCCTCGTCCGCTCTCAGTAAGCCTCTCCTCTCTATTCTCATTCACTCCCCCTCATCTCATCTCTCTCTCTCCTCTCTCTCTCTCCTCTCTTCTCTCTCATCCTCCTCGTCTGTCTCCCTCTCTCCTCATCTCTCGTCGCATCACCTCTCTCTCGTCTTCATCTGCTCTCGTCTGCAGCATGCTCCACTTTCTTAAATACATTGTGAAAATTCAGATTAACGATGAGAAATGTTTACTTCAATCCCTTTTCCCCTTTAAAGATTGTCAATATTAACTACAATGACTTACCCTAATGACAATGCTGCACAATATTTACATAGGATCGACTTATATGGTTTTGGCTTCTCATCCCATGATGAATCAAATTCGATACAGTGACCTGAACAAGCGATTCCACATCTGATCTGGACAAGGGGACTTTGGTGGTATTTATCCTGGTACTCCGCATATTACACTCTTCTTATTAACAAACCCTGAAATATTATTGTACATTATATTTCCTAGAGTGCAAACTCTCCGCAGGGACTCCCTTTTCGTAATATCACAAAAGAAGTTCACTATACAATCCCAATGTTTTAATAATCAGACAGATAATCATGGTCTCAAGACAAAATGCATATCTTCCCGATCCGTTTATATAATACAGCAATTACGTTCTTTCTTAACCGCATAGAGTGTATCCTATTGTATAACCAGTGCCAATCTAGACAGCCATTAAAGGCCAGGCCTGTTGAGTAGTGGAAAATGATACACATTACCAATGATCATATCTATACTGTAACAAAAAAATATGAATTATTTATTCTAAAAAAAGCTTTGTGCTACCAATCCAAGTCCATTCTAGAAAGATTCCATCAGAAAAAAAAAGCTACAATGAGTGTTTCATCCAACTCTAGATATTCCTATGCAGTGAAAAATAAACACTACCATATTATGACAAATGTGTCAATAAAGATATGACAGGCTGCCTGGACATGAATAATAACACCTCAACCACATACAGACCAAAAAAACACAACCAAACAACTTTTCAACTGTTAAACTTTATTTTATAGCGCCAGTTAATGTCCGACTGGCGTTTCAACACCGTAAATGTAACGTTGACAATCATATAGATAACAAATAATATCAAATCCACACTAAAGGCGGAAGAAAGTGCTTAGACTAAACAGCTACCACTTTAAAGAAAAGGATCCCTGCACCCCAGGCTTGCAATCCTAATGTTGGTAAGGACGGATGTCAGAGACAGTGGAGCGGCGGTCTCTCTGGGTAAGCCGCGTCTGCAAGGCCAGGTTCATCAACTCATCGAGCCTAATCCTATCTGTTCCGTTAGCAGGTGTGTTTTGAGTCACTGGGGTCCTTGACAAGGTGGATAAGAGGGGGTGCTTTTTCGGATAATTGATCAGGTCACGGGCAAGCTCCAGAGGTGTGGGGCAGCTCAGCTGAGAAAGGTTTAGAGGTGGATATTACTCTGAACACTAAGCCCACTGAACAATTTGTCAAATCGCATTCAATAATACCATTAGGCAAACTTTATTAGCAAACGCAGCCTACCAACCATACAACATGAATCTCAGTTCTGAAGTACCCCGTATAGCCCCCATACTCGTCAACACTACCCCACAATATCCATTTTTCCCAGCATCTGAAGAGAGATTACACAAGTGCTCCTCATCATTAAAACTACTCAAGCCAATTTAACTACTCTGCATCTAATTCACTCATGGACTTGGTGCCGCAGCCATTGCCAAAAAACCGTGCATTGCTGGTCCCACTAGTCCAACTCTATCGTGCAGGTGGCGTACGCGCCTCTCAAATAAAGGTTAACCCACCTTTTGTTTACCTCTGAATCTATAGTAATGGGGTTCAAGAGTGTCCTCTTGAGCCTACAGCTTGTAAATGCCAACCCTGTAATTGTGCGACAAAAGTTTTGTTTTTTGTGTTTTGCCTTTCATGGGATGCCGCAGCAGGGATTTCCCCGGGATTTATGTGAGGATCAGTGTTTGTCAGACATGTGGGTCAGGTAGTCTGGGGTCCCGATTTGCTGGATCCCCAAAAATGTACCACAGATTTATTGTGATATGATTTCCCTGATACATACATTGCACATTGTCCCATGGATATCGCCACCTTGAAACGCATGCCGCGACTCATCTAGCTTAGTTTGTCCCTATGCTGTCACATAGCCCCAGAACGATAAATTGTGTGGGGGTCTCAGGTGCTGCAAAGTGTACTCTGTAACAATGAGGGTCCCAGAGCTTAATGGGGATACCCATGTATCATGCCGCATTTAACTTCAAACCAGTAAAGAGGTCTAGGTATGTCCCAAACAAGTTGGATTGTGCTCCAACAGATATGATTTTTTAAAGTCTGCATCTCCAAGTTTATTAATTGTGTGGGGAATATGGCTATTAAAAATAAAAGTTCGCTTTCTATTCGAATTTTCGCCGGGCCATACCCAGGAGACTTATGCACGTAACTATATATTTTATAACCCCATGTGTTTGGTAATACTATGTGCTGTTGTGGCACGGTAAATTATGAGCTGGGACTTTCAATCCATGGTTCCGACGGGCACATTCGGCTACCAACCTTTAGTGCCAGTAAATCTTTTCCAACATCGGCACATGAGAGCCCAGAAGATGCCCAGAGGTGTGAAGAACCATTTGGAGCATGAGGGAAGGGCTAATACCCATGTCCGTGTATGACTGTATCATAATCGTCACAAGAACCATTTCCCACGACTGGAGGACCTTGACCCCAGCCAGGTAACATCTGAATAGCAAGTGGGCTATTTGTCAACCGTGTTCTGTCCCCTTGGCAAATTTCATGAATCCTGCTTGCCTCAACTTTAACAGGGACCGCGTCGCTCTGATTGGCTTGTAGAAAGTCCCAATCTGTGAGGGCTGTAGTATTTTTGGTTAAGGACCACCCAAGACTCATAAGAAACCTCTCGACAATCACCCCGCTAGCCTTCTCCACGCCAAAACAGCCGGCAGGTTTTTATGGATGTGAAAAAGATGCTATCGCTGGAAACACAGACCAAACCCATGCTTTTTTCTCATTGTTGAGGTTTTGTGTGTGTGTGTGTAGTGTGTGTTGTGTGTGTGGGTGTGGAGCCGACGGGACGTCGGTTTTAATGATGTCGTTTTCAATACATACAAAAACTTGTGATCAAACTTACCAGAGTGCTGTCCTCTCTCCTGATTCTCGTTTCTTTCAAAACCGTATTGTTGGTATAAACTTATTATATATATAAAATATCTATTTGCCTGAGTCTAGGCCAGGTCTCAAACCCTGTCTTTCGCCATTATCGCCCAGCAGCACACATCAGACGTCCACTGCAGCATGGATTCTGTGGAATGACATGCAAACTGAGCAACTGATCTGAGGTAAAGGTTGGTCCGTGTGCTTCATTGGCTTTCATTTCCCAGACCCCTTGCTGCAGTGGAGTGCTGTGTGACTGGCGCGTAATGGGTGAACGACATGGTTGTCATCTGTCTAAGCATGCAAATTAATCTTATCAGGAATATTTAACCAGTTGCTATACTGCTATACGTAGGAGGGTTTTTGTCAACTTATTTTTTACCCCCACCGAAACCTTAATAAAGAAATATCTTTAGATATATGAAAACACTAGGGCTTAGGGACTGACAAACAACCACAACTAATTGATGGCAAATCATGTGATAAATAAATGTGTAAATACCCCCGAAGTGGTGCAAACGTGAACTGAAAAGTGAATCGAAACATGGGGGGGGGGGGGGCAAGAGACCACAAATTGATGTGTCTCCCGCAATAAGAACCTCCCTATGCGAGTGCCTGCCCCTCCCCTACTCCAATAGTAAATTAACTTCTTAATATATTATCATAAACTATATTACCAACAACGTGTGTATTGTCATTAAAAATAAATTACTTGAGACAATTACTAACGTCCGTGTCAGTGAATGTGTGTTTGAAGTGATCTCACCAACATTGGTATATAAACTGCAAGGACACGACCTCTGCTTAAGTCAGGGTTAACTCCCTCGGGGCACCTCTGTAGAGATCAGGTCCCCAGTCGCTAGTAAATAAAAAATAGACTGCAACTCGTGACTGGGAAAAGTTGTATCGTAACGCCTACCGCAAGTCCTCTGACTTAGACTTGTAAACCAACAGAGGCACTTTGTCGGATGTATAATTATACATGTTTTGGCTATCCAATATATATACGAGCAGTGCTCTGTGGTTTAACCAGGTGCCCCCAGAGGGTTTTATCCCTACTAAGCAGCGTTCTGTGTCTTGCATTTCTACTACCAATTGTTAGGGTTGAGATCACTTCACATCACATTCACTGACACTGACTCTAGTTATTGTGCAATTTAATTGATTTTTAATGTGCCCCAATACACAACGTTTTTGGTAAATGTTTTATGATAATATATTACAAAAGTTAAAATTTAACCATTTAGGAGGTGCATTAATAGTAGGATTCCTTTTGGAGAGACACCATCCACCTTATGGTTATTTCTCCCTTCCCCACCCGCCACGCCCAGCCCTGTTCTGATTCACTTTTATTCGTGTACACAATGTTTTCGCAACCCACTTTCCTTGGATTACCCATGTTATTTACCATCAGATATTTGCCTCATTAATTGTGTTTTGGGTGTGATCACTCCCTAAACCCTATTGTTTTTCATGTACTATTTTTCTTGGGGTACTCTATTAACCCTTCTAGGTCGTGGATCCAACTCAGCAACACGCATATCATGGCTGGTTACCCAAACCACCTTCACTCAATTGCATGGATATATCTGGCTGGCAAGATAGCCCGAAATGTCTTTATACCCCTAAAACACACATGAAACCTTCGCGCATGACGATATTGTTAATCTATTTTATCGTCAATATCTCACACCTGTTTCGCCCACATTCAACAGTCGTGTGGGCGATCACAAGTGTTTGACAAGCTAATACCTCTGACTCCAACATTAGTTCCAACGTGCCCCTTAGACATTCGATTGTCCCCCCCTGCTCTATCTACATCACATCCCATGAAGTTATTAAAAAATGGGGAAGATGCGCATATCTAGATGTTCCATTTGCGCTATGATCTCCCTTATATGCTCATGAAAAGTCAAGGTTTAGATAAACCAATAAGAACTCAGCTTTGATACTAATCCTCCAAACGTACGTCAATACATCAACTTACAGACGTTGAACGATCTGGAGACAACATTGGAAATACATTGTCCAAGTTCAGACAGGACTGCAAGATAGCACAACATCGACATTATCGTGATCTAATGATTATGAGCTGGGGCACTGTCCGATCGTATCCCACTAGGTCTAGCGCCGCTAGGCATTACTTACTCTGTGTAATTATTCCTCATCCAGGAGACAGTGATGCCTCATATAGTTAACAAACTAGCTCTAGATCCTAAAGACCAAATAAGGCAAGGGATCAAGTTTCCTCCGACACGCAGGATTGGTATTTTTAGCTCAGGCCCTCAAAACGCACAACAAGGAGAAGGAAAAAAGAAGCTTGAGAACAAACCCCCCCAACCGGAAAAAAAGCTAAAATCTAATCAACCCTTCGACGGAGGCCACCCCCCGATGATGATAGCCTTGACAATCTTTAGCCTCTCTGCCACTCCTTCAGTGAGGTTCAACTGAATCTTCTATTAAAGAAAGGTCTGCCTTTTCACCCCATCAGACTTCCAATACTATTTGTAGTGTGTCAATGATTTACAACCCTATTTTGAAGAACGCTCGTTGCCTGCATAAATTTTATGCTAGCGTGGCGCCGCCGCTTAGCCAACATCTGCACTGACGGTCTGAATTCACAAGATAGACACTGTTATAGATCTCTGCCACCTTTTTGATCAAATATCTTTAGACCTGATAATGACATCCAGGTCCCTTTACACATCTGCAACCTAGGCGTCATTTTATTCAAAGGAAATATAACCCAAACCACCCTCCCCGCCCAATTACACCGCGCAATACCCCTTTCCACCATCCGCTGCGAATTGTTTGTTGCCCGCTCAGTTGCGTAACTATGGACTTGGCAAGCATAGCCAAACATATCTTCTGCCATATCTGACACTGATGAAAAATCGGACTAAAACACAAAACAACTGATGTCAGTTAAGGCCTACAAACACAGATTAAGCTCGATAAATTGGTCCAGATATCGTAATTCAAGAACAAACTAAAGCCTAATGTAAAGCGAACATAAGGAGTCGTCTCAGCGCATAGAAGATCGCTATGAGACCCTTGACCACAGCCCACATCAGAATAAATAAATTAGAACGTTAGACATTGTCTAACCAATGTCTAGACAAAAAAACACGTCTTGATCACAGCCGAAGTAGTCTTGCTTGATTTACCCCAGGTCACCCACGTTGGCATACTTCTATACCTTACCTAAGGTACATAAAGGTACGTCCCTCCAGGTACGCCCAATAGTCCTCAAGGGCAATAACTGTCCTGTTTCCGAGGTGCAGCAGATTTACCTTAGGACAAAGGTTCTAGGCAGACGGTATTTCGTCATTATAAGTCTCCCATGTATCTCCTTCATGATACAGAAAGACAACAACTAAATAATACTATATTGGTCCCCAGCGTTTCATCAAGACCCACTCTTGTGATTCTAGATTAGAATCACTATGCCCGTCCATTGTTCCCCAGGAATGGTCCATCGCCACACAAAGTACTTTGTTTTTCTGTTCGACCGGTACAGGTGATTTCACAGACCACCAACTCCGTCTCGTTTCTTGATCTATTAAAGTATGTTCTACACAGAATTATTTATTATTTTTGATGGGGCTTTTATTTACCAAACAGACCCAGGTACCGCCATGGTGCCCGCTTTGTTGCCCCTACATTGCCAAGCTATACCCTGGGCTATGTGGTAGTGTATCACACGTTTCAAGTTGAGATTTGTCTATTTTCCTGACTCACATTTTCTATGTGATCAGTAATGATGACTTCTGCTCCTATAGGAGAGGTTCCACTCAATTACGCCATGAGATTTTGGAGAACTAATACCACACAACTCACTCTTAAGATGTTGAGGCTTAATACGACGTGCTAAGTCCACCATCAATAACATTCCTAGATTGAACCATATACATTGATTGTTGAACCAACATCCAGACACAAGTCATAACACAAGGCAAAGCACTGCGACTATAGTCTGATTCTAAGCGGCAGAGTCACACATCTAGAAAGCCTCATAAGTGCAATTGGCTCCCCCCCATTGGAGTCATATCTCCGACTTCTGGAGTAATTGTTCTACGATGCCGAGATATTTGACACAATCGAAAGAACTCTTTCGTTTTAGATTCCTCCACCGTGGCTATCACATTTAAAACATTGACTAAAGCTTACCACTCCGGGCATTGCATAGCGACAAGGAGGGGCTCTTCTCATCCTGTCCAGAAAATACGAAATACACCTAAGGGATAAGTCCCTCAGAGTCGCAGTGGGCACCTTTTCAAAGTCGCTGTTGGCTGGGCCATTGCAAAGATATTCCACGTAGTCATTTTGGCATCCTCCCACATGCTGGATGTAATACGTGGCCACAGGTTCTAGGCCCTAGACCTATGATAACCGCAGGGGTCACACAAACCCTACTGGACTCATTGTGCAACACGCCACTTTCCAACGCCCGAACTACAACAACTTGCGGTTGCCCTGTTAATGGTTATTACCTCCGACCCCCCCCGTCTTCCCCGGCGTGTAAAGTCATCAGCAGCTGTCCACATATCATCGAGGAATACCCTCGCAGGCCCCTACGACTGTGGGCAAAGTTATATCGTCCAACTGTTACATACATCAAAGCTTCTTATCTTTCTCTGTGGACATGCTTCATCAACTGTCGGACGTCTCCAACGTTATCTCTCGCTTATCCCAACATGTTCTGTGGGTAGAGATACTTTGGAAAGACACTCGACACCTCAACAGCAGCCTGTTTTGGAGCATACAATTCCATTCACATTCTGCTGAAACATCTCCCAACCTCCCTTTGCCAGACTTGACAACAATGTCACTGGCGAAATACCAATGTCCACAATCAAATTCTGGGCATTTAACACCCCAACTAACATGCACCCAGATAGGGGTAATATGACCAATCCTTCTTCTGATTGAATCAGACCAGGATTGTTTAAACTTAAAAACACAGGAGCCCCAATGGACGCAATGAGGTGTTTTAACATTTCACCAATACACACCCTCTTATTGGGTGGGGGGATCAACATGGGACGGTAAACCTTGTTAGCACTTATTCCTAGCCAGTTGTGTTTCAGGTTGTTTAACATGGCCACTTTTGCGTGTTTTAGTTTGTTTTAACATTCTTTATCATATCGCGCCTCAGATTATTTTCCATGTCCCTATGCCGGCTTTCCGCACTTGATATTGAAGGATATTATTTATTCATCCCATTATGAACTAATTTACGAAGTCTAACCATTTTTGGGCTTAGTTAACATGTTGTAGGACACAGTGTATAGCATGATAATTATATATGGACTTTTGAGTAAAACTCTCTTATGCATCACATACTTTTTTACTTCTTTTTGGTACCACTACCTTCAATTCAAAGCCTGACAGCTTGTGCAAGTTAGATCACTATGGGGGAATTTATACTCTAATTTTTGCATTACACGCTGCCTAAATAGTTACAGTAGTCCCATTAACCTTACCCACCCATGGAAATTGGGCTATTAATCAGTCATTACTCTATGACACCTTTCCCCATTTGCCACATTTAAGTGCAGTACAGATCTCTGACAAATAAAAATTAACACTTTCTGTCTCTAAGGCTAACTATTTCTAACGTGCCCACGCAGGCGCGATCGGACAAACCTTTTTACGTTGGGGATTTTTTTCTCTAAGATCCCGAAGCCGGCACTGCGCGCCACTACAACGGCATTTTACCAGACCTATCAGAGACCGGAAGCATGCGCACTATGCAATGGACTATTACAGTACTATTGGGCTAATCCATTGCACATTGTCGCCTCTAACGAGTGATTTCGTGAAGTTTTCCGCGCATGGCAGTCGCACTCATTTCGGGCAGAGTTTACAAGTATTCGCGCATGCGCACATACACTAATTCATCCCAGTTGGCCAATGTTTATTCTAATGCCTGACGCAATGCCGCGGGGTGATTCATTCGGTTTCTGGCCGTTTGATTTCTATCCGCGCTCAGTTGTCTCTTATAACTCAAATTTCGCCGATTTATGCAGACTGCTTAAAATCCCTAAAACACTACTCGGTTTCTACACACTAATACAGCACTTTGAATTATTATATGTGGTGGGAATCGCACATATGGTTTTGATTAAGCATTTTGTTATTCTGAGGGTACATTTGTCAACGGCCTACGGCCGGCCTGGTGCAACCGTGTAAACTTGTTCAATTTGCACAATCAAGGGAACTTTTGGGTTTATACGAGGTTCATTAATCTTCCTCGCTCCCCAGCAAATTTGCGTCCTCAGAGAACCTCCTTTTCTGGAGGAAACCCGCGCTTTGTCGCGCCATGTTGTCAGTCTCCCTAATTGGATCTGCTTTATGCGTTGTTTGTAGTCTCTCCGGACTTTCTATGCGAGATCTGATTTGAGTACCTCACTTACACTCAGTGTGGCAAGCACGCTGCGCTATATGATACTATCCATTTGGAGTGTGTTTATAGTGATTCAATGTCAATAATCTGTGAACATTTGTTTCACTATGCTTGAAATCATCACCCTGCCCATCACTATACTAATCAAGTGGCACTTCTCATATTATTGGGGGGATATCCAACCATGTATATAATTAACAATCCTCAAGTGCTCTTGGTTTACCGAAGTCTATAAGCATGACTGCGTACTTACGATACTCTCAGGTCCACTGAGTGTGCATGTCTATATTTATTTATGCTATCACTTGGACCCCTGATCTCATAGGTGCCTCCACAGAGGGGTTTTATAACCCCTGAACTTAAGCAGCGTTCTGTGTCTTGCAGTTTCACACCCAATTGTTATGGTTGAGGTATCACTCTCCACCAACCACATTCACTGACACACGGACCCTAGTTATATGTCAATTTTAATTTATTTCTTAAAAAATGACCCCATACCCACCGTTTTTGGTAATATATGTTTTACTGATAATATTTAAAGTTAAATTTTAAATTCAGTAGGAGGCTTATAGGTGGAGTGCCTTTGGGGAGACAACCTCCACTTATCCGTGTTTCTCCTGCCCCCACCACGCCCCCCCGCCCCCCCCTGTTTCTGATATTAATTAGTATACTCAGACTAGCAAGAAGTCGCCAGCTCCATAGTCCATAATAATTGTTTGTCCAACTGAGCAATTTATTAAAAAGCAGAAATATTGACCAGGCCAGCGCCAGGAATTGCAGCTCACTATCAAATAGTGAAAAAGCATCTCAGGGAGACAACTCTTAAACCCGCTGTAGACATGCAGGAGGATAGAAAGCCGGTATGCTGTAATATAAGCCCAGCAGTACAATGAGGATACTTCGCCTGGCTTAGTTGGTAGATAGTCTGTCATGTGTGAGCAATAGAGGGGTGATGATTTAGGAGTCAGGTAGCTTGATACACCATCCGGTGTAGATGGAAGAATTATCCACATGGTCATGTAACTGTTCACTCACATTTCCTGATGTGAATCATGTCCCCCAGCTTTCAGACTCTTAACACTCAACTTATTGGTAATACCAGCATCCGTTTTGCCCGGAGTATCCTCTACATTTTTTCCTCATGTTGTAGTAAAGAACTGCAGACCTCGACACACAGCCTCACTGTGTGATGACGTCAGTTGTTTCACTTACGTCACGACGCTCCTAACGTTTTTCACTCACCGTGACGTGTAGGCAGCTGCCGGCGCTTCCTACTACATGCGTCTGACCCCAAGTGGTTAACTTTCCTTCATTTCCTGAGCTGTGATTGTCATTGTGAGCCTCCGGCTCGAGTGTTTTTTTATTAGATGAAATTGGTGTTGCACGATTGTTTTCTTTTTTCTTTACATCATCTTGCTCATTTTCAAATTTGAGTATTCGCCAGTGACCTTTGGCTGCCCCCTTGTGAAGGATATTGCGCTTTGTGTCTCGCCCCAGACTTACATACGTATGGGTGATTGTGACAGGAAGACAATCACAGCCCATAGCCTGCATCTAGCCTCCTCCTGAGTATAATTCCCTTTTGATTTTTTTACATACTTTCTACTTTTTGTTCAACCCGGTTTTGTTGCGCTTAAACATTTTCATTCCACTTTACTCACACCTCTATCCCGAGTTTCCATCACTGTTTAGCTGGACAACCCAAATCAACCACCGCTTCACTTATTTGTGTATTTCACCTTTATTTATTCTACTAACACCATTATTTCTTGGTCTATATTGTGCATTCAAGTTCTTTAATTAACCTATTGTTTTCACACGTTCACGATAAATAATGGCAGTGCACCAGTTAAATGTGTTTTTCACAAAGGCATCGTCTGACCCTTTATTTAATCATTTCTTTTTTAATGGATGAGAGGCACTCCTTTTATTGTAACAAATATGGAGACCCGGGAGCAGAGCCTGTCCCTCATTTCCTTGAGTTGAGCGACTCTTTATTTTCGGAAACAAGGAAGATTATGATGATAATGGTCAAGTGTTAGACAATATCTCAAGCGCAACGAATTCCACGCGGTCTGCAACAATTTTAATTAAACACAACCCCCTTCTTATATACTGTAAAATCTTTTTAGATACATGGAACACTATATTGATACATGTCACTTTGAGCTAATGACACAATACCTTAATTGGTAAACTCAGAGTCATTAGAAGTTAGATTACCTCTATAATGATTTACACCACATTAAGAACCCTTTTCTGAAACTTCCGCCTTAAGATAAGACTGGTTCATTACAATAGTTTATAAGGGTGGAGAACCTCGCTCACACTCTGTATCGTAAATTCATTTCTGGTCGCGTTCTGCCAGGAGCTAAATTACAAGACAAAGGGAATGTGTGTGTCGGCAACACACAGAAAGATCCCCACTAGGGCGCACCGCAGGCTGAGTGATTCAGGATCCCTAGGTCCTAGTAGTGCGCTAAACCTACAACATAGAATGTTATTTTACATCATTATAAACCTTAATTTAAAACCATAGAAGCTCCTTGTGTCTCCCTAGTGTGTGACTCTAAGACTTAGGTGAGATGTACTGTTGTCTCTATCCGTGTTCCCCTATGGGCTGATTCGTGACCTCTCGAAAGTATCCTAGTGAGGTAATTAATATACCATTAATGACTAATAATGATCGAGAGCTGAGTCCAGGTATGTTGTCCCCTATATAGATATAGACAGTGTTTCGACAAACCTATACATTTGCGCGCCCCGGGCGAGTGGATTTAACCCCCGTCCTTAAATATTGGGCACAAGTAGCCAACCCGTTTGGTACTAGGTGGCGAGTAGATTTTTTTGTGTGGCGAGTAGATTTTTTGGTGATTTGTCAACCACTGGATATAGAGACCTGCTAGATCTGTCTGCTCTGTATAGGAGTGGACCATACGTAATCACTAGCAGGGAGGAATCATGACTAATATATTTATACTGTCCTGAAATCGAGACATAATGATATCTAATAGTTGAACACATTCAGAGAAACGGACATCCAATATGTCATAGCTGTATTATATACAGCATATACCCACTGCAGATAAATATAGTGATGACCCATACAGTTGTACAGGTAGCGTAAATATTCTGGTGGTAGTGCATATATGGGTATACCAGTAGTTAGTGCAGTGGGGTATATTATGATGCCAGATATGTGGCTAAGATGTATGCTAGTTGGCAGTAATCGTAATGCCAGACTATAACTAGCAGACAAAGGATGTATATGTATTGTTCTCATGTGTCACTATTATTGCAATGATGCTAGTGCCTAATGGTGTATTGGTTGTAACTTAGATATACTGTAACCGCATGTCATCATTGGGACCATCAACCCAGGTCATGTGATACTGACCTCCCATGCACCCCCGTCGTTAATTGAGAGACGGGCACTGATGTATAATCTAGCTTATATCTGTGCTCGGTTGTTCAGATACACGCGACATGTATAGCTTTGTGGGTGCTTTGACAGTATGGCTGTAAGGAGAGCCCGCTGCTGTTTACATATATTGGTGGCTGGCAGCAAATCACCGTCGCTAGCAAAGGGCTCAGCACTACCAACAGATCAAAGTATGGTCTAACAGGGAGTATATATCAGGGAGTATATACCAAACCGTGAGTTTGACTTGAATATTTTCTAACGGCTGGTCATTTATTAGGACTCGTGACCTTGGTCACGTGGTGCTGACCGTCCGTGTGCTCCCGTTGCTGGTTCAGAGACCAGCGTTAATATGCACTCTGATGATGCCTATGCTCGGTAATTCATATGCTCCTGGTATATATGGCTCCGTGAGTATATAGCGGTATGGATCCTACAGGAACGCGATAGTGTAGTAAGATCGCAAGATCAATATTTTATTCTCAACTAAGAGTACGAGACACTAGGGCTGCTTCATCTTATACAACGTAACATTTAAAAACCCGACGTGACGTCCGTTTCGTCGCCTACCCCAGATGAAGTCGCAGTGGTCCTGGTATATATGGCTCCGTGAGTATATAGCGGTATGGATCCTACACCCGGTGCATGGTGGGGTGAAAAAACTTCCCGGAAGGTCCACACGTGAGAAAGCGGCAACGAAGCCGACCTGCGGTTGACATTGGAGAACAGACGGTGCACGGGTAACGCTGGGAATACAATAATGCTAGCTTGCATAAGATCTTTTGCTCGGGAATATTGGTTCATGAAAAAATACACGGCGAGACACGAAGAAATAATAGCTATATGTGAGATAAGCCTTTAGTCGCGATTACTGGCCTACATAAAGTAGAGGAAAACAAAAGCCCGGGACGATCTGTTTACATAAATATGGGAGAGTTAAGAGACTGTGCTCAAAAGTCAAAGGGGGAAAAACAGCGACAAAGGGGGTACGCTAGCAAGGCACTGGTGCTTCGCAGGAACTAGACCTGAGACAGAATCGACAAGTATAAGAGTCTAAGGGAAAGGAGAGACAGGGTTGAAGTGGAGTAAGTGGAGGTCGGGGGGAGGGTCATGTAATAATCACAAAACCGTTATAGTATTTATGAAACTTATACTTTTTCTAACCGTCTAAGAAGGGGTGTAAAACAAAAGTAGAGATAGGGGGTCCTTGGACATCACTTAGATACTTGGTCACGTTGTGTGCTATCGGCGTACCGTGAAAGGAGGGAGGATGCTCAGCCAGTTATGCCAGGTAAGTTTCAAGAAGAGCCAGCAGGGTTAATAATTCACTGCATAGACAAGGAAAAGACACGGAAGATATGAGGCTGCTGAGGGTAATGAATTCATAATGCTCCTGTGGGGATGGATGGATAGAGTCTGGCCGTGGGGAAGATCTATAAGCGGTATGGATACCTCAATGAACATGCGAGAATCGGTGTAAAAGTCAAGATACGACAATAAAAGATCGAAATATTTAGTACTCAAGTGGCAGTAAGGGAGTACAGAACGTGACAAATAAAAGAGGAGGGCGGGTGGTGGCTGGTCCAAAGATAACTGGTAATACAAAGACGTAGAACATAAACAAAACGCCAGCACGTGACGTCCGGTAAATTACTGTGTCGCCATCCCGAAGGCCAATGAAGAGACTGAACAAGGCGAGGATACAGTGCTCAGCGAAAGCAGCGGACGTCACGTCGGGTTTTTAAATGTTACGTTTGTCCATAAGATGAAAGCAGCCCTAGGTCTCGGTACTCTTAGTGGCAAATAAAAGTATTGATCTTGCGAGTGCCGGTTTCTTACTATTGGTTACGGCCGGTGCCTGCAGGCAGACTACCATTATGTACTACACTATCGCAGTTCACGTAGGATCCTACCCCCCTCATATACTCCGGAGACCATAACCAGGCCAGCAATGACATTATAACCGAGATAGGCATCCATAAGAGTGTCATATTAACCCCGGTCTCCTGAACCACTAGCAACGGGAGCCAACGACGCCGGTCCAGCACACACGTGACCAAGAGTCACGTAGTCTCAATATTATATGACCGAAGCGTTAGAACGAAAATATTCAAGTTCAAACGATCACGGCTAGTGTGTAGATACTCACTGATATATTCCCTATGTTATCCCATCCTACTTTGCGACTCTGTTGTGTTAGTGCTGAGCCCTTTGCTAGCGACGGTGCATTTGCTCAGCCACCATATATATGTAAACAGGCGCGGGCTCTTCCTTACAGCCTATTCCTGTCAACACGCACCCCCAACAGCTAACATGTCGCGTGTATTCCCTTCATGAACAACTGCGAGCCACAGATTAAGCTAGATATACAATCAGTGCCCGATCTCTCAATATTACGACGGGGGTGCATGGGAGGTGCAGTAATAACACATGCCTGGTTTGATGGGTCCCAATGATGACATGCCATGCTGTACACTATATCTATAGTTACAACCAGTACACCATTTAGGTCACTAGCATCATTGAGGAGCCAATAATAGTGACAATGAATACTCAACTAAATATACATCCTTTGTACTGCTAGTTATAGTCTGGCATTACGAATTAGCTCCACTATAGCATACCTCTTAGCCACATAATCTGACATCAATTAAGACCCCAACTGCACTAAACTACTGGTAATACCATAATTGCACTACCAACCCGAGAGAGGAAAAATATTTACGCACCTGTACAAACTGCTATTGGGAATCATCATATATTTATTGAGCTGGGTATATGCTGTATATAATCAGCTTGACCCGACACTATTGAGTGTCCGTTTCTTCAGCTGAATGGTGTTAACTTTATTATTATCATTATGTCCTCCGATCTCATGACAGTATAAATATATTAGTCATGATTCCTCCCTGCTAGCTGATTACGTATGGTCCACTCCTATACTAGATCAACAGATCTAGCAGTCCTCTATATCCAGTGGTTGAACAAATCTACCATAAAAATCCTACTCGCCAACACAAAAACATCT